>JAVXUO010003205.1:0-35954 GCA_033065855.1 Escallonia rubra
GTTGTTTCTTCACCAGAAATTGCAAAGAGGTCATGAAGACGCATGATCTCATCTTTGCTCAAAGACCATACCTTCTTGCTTCGAGGATTATCTCCTATGACTCCACAAACATTGGCTTTGCTCCATATGGTGATTACTGGAGGCAACTGCGAAAAATTTGCATCACGGAGCTTCTCAGTATAAAACGTGTCCAAACGTTCCGAAGAATCAGGGAGGATGAGGTCTCGAGCCTAATTAGAGAAATTTCAGTGAATGAGAAAGAGTCATTAAATCTTAGCAAGAAAATTTTCTCGCTGACATATGGGGTTACCGCAAGAGCTGCATTTGGTAAGAAATGCGACGACCAAGACGTGTTCATATCGCTTGTAGAGCAAATTATAGAGATGGCAGCAGGTTTCTGCGTTGCCGACATGTACCCTTCGGCCAAATTTCTTCAGGTGATCAGTGGATTAAGAGCCAGACTCGAGAAGGTGCATAAGAAGGTTGATAAGATACTTGAGAAGATTCTTAATGAACACAAAGAGAGGATTTCCTTGGCAACAAAAACAGGGAAGGTGGAAGTGGACGACAAGGATCTAGTTGATGCCTGATATGGCTAAATATATCCACCCAACCGACTAATGACACGTGGCATGGTTGACTCTGAATGGGCTAACGAATCCGTATCAGGATAGACCCTAAAAGAAGTCATAGAAGCTGGTTAGGACTCATATACTAAAGGAAGAGTCCTAACATGGCTCTTCTACAAGGAAGATCAGTCAGAAAAGAGTTCCAAAGAAGAGAGGGGTCTAGAAATGGCCTATATAAGAGGAAGATCCCCAGGTACACAGACAGGTTCACACACAAGCACTCAGTGCATTTTCAGCTATTCAGAATCCTACCCTAGTAGCGTCGTTCTGACTTTAGCATCGGAGCCGCCTCCACCGGAACATCCCCGGTGGTCACTCTGTGTTTCTATTTTGCAGGCTCATTTCCTAGCTGTGGTCCCGATCAAGATTTAAGTAGTAACATTTTGGCGCCATCCGTGGGACCGACAAGGAACATGGCTAGGCAATCACCTTCAGACACTCCCCCAGCCAGCCGCTCCATCCAAAATCGACGAGCGAAATCAAGCGGCTCCCGCCGAAGAAGTCGGCAACCAACACCATCCCAACAACATTCTAGTAACGACTGGATTAATGTAACTTCAGTCACCCCGAAGACGACTGACAGCTCCCAGGGAACTCGTTCCCCGACCCCTCTTTTAAAGAGGGGAGACTTGCGCCATCGCCTGACCAAAAAGCTGTTTGACACTCCGAATGCGGATCTGACCAGAGAAGTCCACGAACTTAAGGGTGTGGTAACTACCTTACAGAAAAAGCTTGAAGAGGTGGCCCCGATGATTTCTACTAACCAGACGCGTCTAGATCCCAGCGACCTTCGTCTTAGACTGACCTCAAGGTCCAGCTATGGTCGAAAGCATAAATCAGAGACTGATCCCAGCTATCAGCCAGAACAAGAAACCGAAAAACATGTCACCAGAAGTGGATCATGTTTCCGGCACGGGATGTCAGTGGAGAACAGCACGAATTCACCTCCTGTTGTAGGCGGCGAAATTTAAGGTCGACGATGCGCGAACCAAAGGCATTGTCCCCAAGGACGAAGTCATGGCTCCACACGAAAAGTGCGTCCCCAAGGGCGAACTTCTCGCAAAACTATCTCTAGGCCTTGCCCGGAGGCATTCACTCCCCCAAGGGAGGACTCTGGATACCCTCTGTCCAAAACAATTGAGAAGGCGAGACTTCCTCCCCATTTTTGGATGCCGCAGTGCGATTTATATGATGGGAGCGGAGACCCCGGAGAGCACGTCTACTAGTTTCAAACAAATATGCTGCTCCTCTAAGTCTCAGATGTCGTCATGTGCCGGGCATTCCCAACCACTTTGAGGAAGGCGGCGCATGCGTGGTTTAAGTCTCTACGACCCAGGACCATCCATTACTTCGCCCAGCTGTCTGACTTGTTTCAGAAACATTTTGTGAGCAGCCGAACTCGGAGGAAGAATTCAGCAAGTCTCCTCAACGTGGTCCAGGAAAGGAACGAATCCTTGTCGCGGTATTTGGGACGCTTCAATGCGGCGACATTAGAAATAGATAACCTTGATGAGTCAGTAAAGTACACAGCTTTTATGTGCGGGCTTCGTCCTACAACCAAGTTTGCATTTGCGGTGAATAGGAGCCCCCACGGAAGCATGAGCGCGTTGTTGGATAAAGCCAACAAGTACATCCAGGCTGAAGAATACTTGGAAACCCACAAGGGACACCGAGGAGACAATGGGCATGAACAAGAAAAGAGAACTCGGGAGGATAGTCCAAGAGGTGGACGGAGTTCTAAGCGTTCAAGGAGGGACGAAAGGCGTCCCAAAGAGATGTTAGATATGAAGAATCTGACACCATTGACTGCCCGACCATCGCAGATTCTCCATAAAATAAAAGATAAAGAGATACTGGAAAGACCAGACATGATGAGATCGGCGCCCAGTCAGAGAGATAGGAATTTGTGGTGTCGTTACCGCAACGACCATGGCCATACTACCGACAAGTGTGAATCGCTCAAGCGTGCAATAGAGGCTCTTATCAAACGCGGACACTTGCGAGGGTATGTCAATCGAAGAAATGAAAAGAGGGAAGCCACTCCTTTAGCAGGAAGAGAAGAAGTGCAAGAAAATGCGGGTGTCATCAATACTATCTCGGGAGGAATCGCCGCAGGCGGCTCTTCCGGACAAGGACGAAAAGCTTACGCAAAAGAAGTCCTCACAACTGTGGGGCCGTCGATTAAGAAGCAGAAGATAGAACCGACCCCAACAATATCCTTCTCTGATGACAATGTGGGAGACACTAGAACACCTCATGACGACCCCCTAGTTGTTACACTTCGGGTAGGAAACTTCGACATGAAGAGAATCCTCGTAGACAATGGGAGCTTGGCGGAAGTACTTTTTTATGAAGCATTTGAAAAAATGAACATCCCATCCGACCGCTTACGGAAGATAGATACGCCCCTATACGGTTTTTCTAACCATCTTGTTGCTTGCGAGGGAATTATCGCATTACCCGTAACCGTGGGTGCCCCTCCGACCCAAGCTAAGCTAATGTTAGACTTCGTGGTGGTACGCGTTCCTTCGGCCTATAATGTAATTTTGGGACGAACAACGTTAAACCAATTAAAGGCGGTGGTATCAACATACCACATGAAAATGAAATTCCCCACGGAGACTGGAGTTGGAGAAGTTAAGGGAGACCAGGTGGTGGCTCGGCAGTGCTACATGGCATCATGCCGAAACAGAGCCAATGAAACCCTCATGATAGAGGATTTGAGGGATGAGACCAAAGTCGAGAGAGGCAAGCCCGCTGAAGACCTCCTTGATATCGAATTGTATCCAGGAAACCAAGAAAAGACAGTAAGGGTGGGAACAGGTCATCAGATGACCGCAAGCTCAAGCTTGTGAACTTATTGAGAAGCTACTCAGATATCTTCGCTTAGACGGCATCCGATATGCTTGGGATTGATCCGGAAGTAATCACCCATAAATTAAATGTTGACCCACTCAAGAAGCCGGTCAAGCAAAAGAAGAGGACGTTCGCCCCCAACAGACAAGTGAAAATCGAAGAAGAAGTCAACAAGTTATTGACAGCCGGATTTATTGAGGAGATATCATATCCTGATTGGGTCGCCAATGTCGTGATGGTACCCAAGTCGAGCGACCGTTGGCGGATATGCATCGACTTCACTGACCTCAACAAGGCCTGCCCAAAGGACAGCTACCCGCTACCGCGAATTGACATTTTGATTGATGCAACTTCGGGTCATGAGCTGTTAAGTTTCATGGATGCGTATTCTGGGTACAACCAGATAAAGATGTGCGTAGATGATATTCCCAAGACCTCCTTTATTACAGAATGGGGATTATATTGCTACAAAGTCATGCCTTTCAGACTCAAGAATGCGGGGCCAACTTATCAGCGCCTTGTTAACATGATCTTCCGCGATTCAATTGGGAGAAATATGGAGGTATACGTGGATGACATGCTGGTCAAGAGTGTGAAAACCGAGGCTCATGTGAAAGACCTCAAGGAAACCTTTGACATCCTGAGAGCTTATAACATGAAGCTAAACCCGCTCAAGTGTGCGTTTGGCGTAGCATCAGGGAAGTTCTTAGGATTCGTAGTATCTCAACGAGGTATCGAAGCAAATCCAGAAAAGATAGGCGTTATTCATGCCATGAAGTCACCTAAGACAATCAAGCAGGTTCAGGAGCTTACAGGAAGAGTGGCGGCTTTGGGAAGGTTCATGTCCAAGTCAGCCGAAAAATGCCTCCCCTTTTTTAAGGCTATCAGGAAGGCGAAAGATTTCGAGTGGACTGAAGAATGCCAGAGGTCGTTCGAAGAATTGAAGCAATACTTGTCATCCCCGCCGCTCCTTACAAAACCGGTTACTGGTGAAGACTTGTTCTTATACCTATCGGTTAGTGAAGTAGCGGTAAGCACGGTTTTAATCCGAGAGGAAGAAGGCAAGCAAAGACCTGTTTATTACATGAGCAAGGTCTTACAGGACGTGGAAACGAGGTACCCTCGAATAGACAAGGTGGCCCTTGCCCTTGTCACATCGGCGAGAAAATTGAGGCCATATTTTCGGTCGCACACCATCGTTGTGTTGAATGATCAACCATTAGGGAAGGTTCTCCAGAATCCTGACGCGTCGGGAAGATTGGTAAATTGGTCGGTGGAACTGGGCGAGTTTGATATTAGATACCAACCCTGTACCGCGATTAAGGCTCAAGCCTTATCAGATTTTGTTGTTGAGTGCACAATACCGGAGAATCCCCCGCAGTTGATTCTTTCAACAGTTTCGGATCCTTGGCTCCTTTATGTTGACGGCTCTTCCAAGGTAGGAAGTAGCGGAGCCGGGCTTATACTCATCAGTCTTGAGAAGTTCGTGATTGAGTATGCCCTCCGCTTCAATTTCCAGGCATCAAACAATGAATCTGAATACGAAGCGTTACTAGCAGGAATAAGGTTGGCACACTCTTTGAAAGTTGACTCTCTTTCTGTCCATAGCGATTCTCAATTAGTTGTGAATCATATCTTGGGAGAGTATGGGGCGAAAGATGATAGAATGGCCCAGTATCTCCAGGCCGTGAGAGCAGAAGCAACTAAGTTCAAAAATTTCACCATCCGCCACATATCGCGAGACCAAAATGCCCAAGCAGACTCATTGTCTAGACTGACTTCCGAGGACATTTCGGAGTTCTCCCGTGCAATATACGTTGAGTTCCTCCAAGAAAGAAGTATCCAGCTCTCAAAAGAAGTGGACGTAGCAGAATATGAACCTTGCTGGATGGACCCAATTATTCAGTACCTCATCTCAGGAGTGTTACCTTTAGAGCGAAGCGAAGCGCGTAATTTACATGCTAAAGCTGCTCGGTTTGCTCTTGTAGATGGGATGCTATATAAGAAGTCTTTTAGCCTGCCGTACCTAAAGTGCCTGAGCCCTAAAGAGGCAGACTATGCGTTACAGGAGGTTCATGAAGGAATTTGCGGACAACACTTGGGTGGAAGAAACCTGGCGCACAAAATCTTGCGGCAAGGCTATTATTGGCCAGGGATGCAGAGAGATGCGATCAAGTTCACGAAAAGGTGTGACCGATGTCAAAAATTTGCCCCACTCACGCACACGCCGGCGGCACCCCTTAGTATCCTGACTTCCCCAATTTTGTTTGCAATGTGGGGAATGGATATTTTGGGCCCCTTTCTGATGGCTACCAGGCAACGGCGGTTTGTGATAGTCGCCATCGACTATTTCACAAAATGGACTGAGGCCGAACCATTGGCCACCATAACGGCATCGAAATGCGAAGAGTTCTTCTGGAAGAACGTTGTCTGCCGCTTTGGGGTTCCAAAGGTTCTGATCACTGATAATGGGAAGCAATTTGACAATTCAAACTTTCGAAGCTTTTGTGAAGGTCTCTCTATTGATCTCCGTTTTACGTCGGTCGCTCATCTCCAATCCAACGGATAGACAGAGAACATGAATCGCTCAATCCTTCAAGGGTTGAAAAGAAAGCTGGACGATGCTAAGGGGGCATGGGTTGATGAGCTCCCTAAGGTACTTTGGGCGTACCGCACAACACCCCACTCTGTGACAGGCGAGGCACCATTTCTCATGTGTTTCGGGACAGAGGCGCTGTTACCCGTAGAAGTGGGCCTCCCCACGGTTCGAGTGTTGCAATTTTCAGAGGCAGAAAACGAGGAGAATCTTATAGGAAATCTGGATCTATTAGATGATGTGCGACCCCAAGCCTTAGATCGGATGATTTCAACAAAACAACGAGTTGCCCGATTCTACAATCGAAGGGTTCGAATAAGGATATTTAGAGTTGGCGATTTAGTCCTCAGAAAATTAGAAGTTTCAAATCCGAAGGCAGCTGTGGGGAAGTTGTCGCCAAACTGGGAAGAACCTTACAAGATATCGAAGGTGCTTAGACCAGGCGCTTATTCACTGAAAACACTTTCAGGGGAAGCGATCCCGCGAACGTGGAATGTTGACAACTTGAGGCAATACTACCAGTAGAATCTTGTATCTGTCACAAGATGTTTTCCTTTTTTGGGGGGAAAGTGGCATAGAACATAGTTGGAGAGTAGAGATGAAGTATTTCCGTTGTAATAAAAATCTTCTTCAGTTTGAAGTATATCGTTTCGTCTACCCAATATTAACATCTTCATTATTATTTGAAAGAGGTATTTCTTACATTAGCATAACGATCATTGGTTAGCTCAGAAAATTATATCCATGTTCCCAAGAACAACATACATTCAATACCCGAGCAGACTGCCCGAACAGACTGCTCGATCAAGTAAAACCACGAATGTTGTTCAAGCAAAGTATCACCCAATGTGATGGGGTAAGACACAAGTCTTACCTAACACGGTCTAGCTTTAGTTCTAGCCCGAGAAACGGCAAAACCATGTGGGTGATCGTCGCCCCACCCTGTTTTGTTAATTCCAAACATGGCCGGGCGTGAGTGCGGGCTTCTTTGCCAGCCCTTAGCTAACGATAAGGGTTCGCGTCAAAGTAAAAACAAAGCAAAATTGTGAAAGATTCAAAGCACGATTGCAAAAACCGAACCCATCAAGGGGTAAACAAAAAGATATCCATTTGCAAGCCTCTGAGGCAATAATAGTACTGAGGGCACATCAAATGAGAATTACAAAATAGGGGAATAAAGATAAATTGTCCTAAGATGCAGGAGCATTCCCGGATTGGACACTTTTCTCCCCGGGAGAAATATCATCTCCAGCTTCAGTAGGCGCAGCCGTTTCCCCCGATGGTGACTCAAAGCTGGGCACCACAACGTCGTCCAAGAAAAGGCTCGGATACTTGGCCATCGTTAGTTCCTTGGCTTTCTGGAAGCCCTCCTAAAAGATGGAAAGCCAATTTTATGTCCGCTTCTGTAGCCATTCATCACCAGCGGTACCATCAAGGAATGCGTGGATGGCATTGTTCCCCATCTCGGCTTTTTCATGCCTTAGCTTCTCACATCTTTTTTCCAGGCGACCGACCTTGGTAAGCAGATCAGCATTCTCTGTCTTGAGGCCTTTGACCTCCTTATCAAGCTTGTTAGCCTTGCCTTCGGCTGCTCTCTTCTCAGTCTCAGCATTGCGGGCCACGTCCATCGCCATTGCGAATCTGTCCTGCATCTGGCTGCTGTAGCAGTATGCCTAAAAAGAGAAGAGAGTTGAAGACGATTAATTGGTAGAACAAAGGGAGGAATTTAATTGAAAGCTCAAAAAGTATGAAGTAATCAAAATTACGTTGTAAGCAGCCTGGACGTGCGCCATAGCAAAGGCCTCATAAGGCTGGTTTTCCAAGATCAGTTTATCGCTTGGCAACACCCCGTGAGCTAAGTGCTGAGCAGAAACATGCGAGCTTAGCATTCCCAAGTCCCGTCTCTTGATGGTCCAGCGGGGGCAAAAAATAGGATCCTTGTCAATAGCAACGTCCTCGACCACAAGCGGAGCCACTGAAGGAGTCGGAGCACGGACCCTTTTCAGAAGAGGAGAAGAACCTTCCCCTGTACCTTCTTTCCTCTTACCTTTGGAAGCCTTTTGGAGCAGGCCTAAAAAATCACTTTTTGCACCTTCACCTTTGCCAGCCATTTCTGAAAAAAGAATAAGGTCAGATAACATGTTTACAATTATAACGGCAACAAATATATAAACATGGCTGTAGATTCTACCTAAACTTGGAGTTCTAGAAGGTGACGTTCCTAACATCAGCCCTTGGGTCTGAGGTCCCAAAACAATTTGGGACTCCACGACTGGAGTTGGAGGAACAGGCAAAGCGGGGGCAGGAGGAATAAGCCCTGTATGCCGCATCTCTTGATCAGAAAGGGGCTCATCAATATTGAGAACACCCCTCCTCTTTATATGATCAATCAGTTTTTTTGTGGTAGCATTGGGAGCCAAGGAGCCTTTCTTTTCATAATCTAGCCTTTCTTTTCATAATCTTTACAGTACCCATTCCACTTTCTTGGGAACTCCCATTTGCCGCTTGGCCGCTGAATGAAGAAATACCGGGAGTGCCAACCTTTGTTGGATTTAGGACCCCCCCTTTATAATTCGGATCCGGTTGTGAATGTAATACCAACCGACACTGTTGGCCACATTCTTTACAAAACACACTTCAAGGTATAGCCTCATAAAATCCTGGACCGTCACCGAATATCCTGAAGTTTGCACAAGGTAGATCAAACCAACAAGTTTTCTCCACCCGTTGGGCACAAGTTGACCTGGCGCCATTTTATAGTGGTTGAAAAAGGCGACAGCAAAGGGGTGCATTGGAATTCTATAGCCAGATCTAATCTGACCTTCATAGACACGTGTTTCCAAGTCCGTACCATAATTGGCAGGCTCTTGGAGTGCTGGAACCCGAGCAGAGAATGGAGGAGGCAAAGGAATTTCTTCCAAAAGCTCGACTATGCTTTATTTTGTCATCTTGTTCCTCTTTTCATCTGCGGAGAACCAAGTGTCTTCGTCAAACTTCTCCTCGGCTTCATCCTTGATTTCCCCAAGAGCATCTCCACGAGGAAATTAAGTGCTAACTTGGGGAGTAGAAGTTCCCACTTGACTCCTATGAGTTGAAGTACCTACTTGTGAAGACCTACTTTCTGAACCACTCTCTATATCATTTTCTGTTGAACTACTTGAAGGTGACGAAGAACTACTCGAACTTGTTGTAGACATGTTCTAAACAGACTATGATATTTAGTGCTACTAAAAGGAAATAGATATATGCCGAGCAAGAGAAAGAGAAGATGAACTTACTTGTTAGAGATGAGCCGAACATAGTAAAAGTGAGTAGCAGGGGGCAAATGAGGAGAGGAGCCCAAAATATATATAGATGGGAGTTGGAGTAACCTCCATTATAAAGGCGGCAACATTTAAGACACGTCTGGCGCATTTCCCGGAGTATTAAATTTTGAAATTCAAAAAGTAACCGCCACAATTTTGGCGGCTAAAGGAATGTTACAACTGAATCTTTTCCCGACACGTGGCAAGGCAGTGCCCGAGCAGAGTGCCTGAGCACATAAACCTAGCAGAATGCCCGAGCACAATGTGCCCGAGCAGAGTGCCCGAGCAGATTGCCCGAGTAGATTGCCCGAGCAGAGTACTCGAGCAAAGTGCCTGAGCACATAAACCTAGCAGAATGCTCGAGCACAATGTGCCCGACCAGGGTACCCGAGCAGGTCGCCCGAGCAGATTGCCCGAGCAGAGTGCTTGAGCACATAAACCTAGCAGACTGCCCGAGCACAATGTGCCTGACCAGGGTCCCTGGCCAAGGTTCTCGACCAGGTCTCCCGAGCAGGGTCCCCGGCCAGGGTTCCCGACCAGGCCCCCCGACCAGACATCCGACTAGGACGCCTGACCAAAGACCACTCGAGCAGGGATGATCAACCAGGCCTCCCGAGCAGGATGCCCGACCAGGCCTCCCGAGTAGGATGCCCGACCAGACATCCCAAGCAGGACGTCTGACCAGAGACCCCAAGCAGAAGACCCGGGCAGACCACTCGAGCAGGGATGATCAACCAGGCCTCCCGAGCAGGATGCCCGACCAGGCCTCCCGAGTAGGATGCCCGACCAGACATCCCAACCAGGACGTCTGACAAAAGACCACTTGAGCACGCATGATCAAACAGACCTCCCGAGCAGGATGCTCGAACAGGCCTCTCGAGCAGGATGCCCGACTAGACATCCCGACCAGGACACCCGACCAGAGATCCCGAGCAGAAGATCCGGGCAGACCACTTGAGCAGGGATGATCAACCAGGCCTCCCGAGCAGGATGCCCGACCAGATGTCCTGACCAGAACGTCCGACCAGACCTCCCGAGCAGGATGTCCGATAAGATCTTCCGAGCACAAAATTTTGATTTTTGAATACTGAAAATTTCCGCTGAACAACGGACATGGAAAATTCGTGGCTGAACTGCTTTTGGTCGGTTTTCTACACCGTATGCCTTTAACTGTTCACTTGAGGGAATCGTCAAAGGCAGGGGGCATTATGATATAGCTAAATATATCCACCCAACCAACTCATGACACGTGGCGTGGTTGACTCTGAATGGGCTAACGAATCCGTATCTGGATAGACCCTAAGAGAGGTGATAGAAGTCGTTAAGGACTCATATACTAAAGGAAGAGTCCTAACATGGCTCTTCTACAAGGAGGATCAGTCAGAAAAGAGTTCCAAAGAAGAGAGGAGTCTAGAAATGGCCTATATATTGGGCAGATCCTCAGGTACACAAACGAGTTCACACACTAGCACTCAGTACATTTTCAGCTATTCAGAATTCTACCGTAGTAGCGTCGTTCTGACTGTAGCATCGGAGCCGCCTCCACCGGAACATCCCCGGTTGTCACTCTGTGTTTCTATTTTGCAGGTGCATTTCCTGTCCGTTGTCCCGATAAATATTCAAGTAGTAACAAAGGGCGACTTTTCGTTTTTCTATTTCTTGCTCCTGAGGTGCTTAAAAGAAATCAAAAGGCAGGAATATGGAGTCTCATTGAGAAAAAGAAAAACTGTATTTGGTAGCATCACTAGCCTAATTCAAATGTTCAAAAGTACTTTTTCAGGATATTATCAGTGGTGGAAGTGAGACATCATCAACAGCGATTGAGTGGGCGATGTCCGAAATGCTGAAAGCCCCACATGCCATGGAAAGGGCACAAGCTGAGGTACGGAAAGTCTTTGGCGAACGAAGAAATGTTGATGAAACGGTCTTAGAGAATTAAGATACTTGCAAGTAGTAATCAAAGAAACCTTGAGGCTGCATCCCTCTGCTCCTCTTTTTATTCCAAGAGAAAGCCGCGAGCAATGTGAAATCAACGGATATGAGATACCTGCTAAGACCACAGTCATTGTCAATGGATGGGCTATCAACCGAGATCCTAGGTATTGGCCTCAAGCTGAGAGCTTTTACCCAGAGAGATTCCTTGATAGTAGCATCGATTACGGGGGAACATACTTTGAATTTATCCCATTTGGTGCCGGAAGAAGAATATGTCCAGGGATAACTTTTGCTATAGCTAATATTGAGCTGCCACTTGCGCAGTTGCTCTACCATTTTGACTGGAAACTCCCAAATGGTACTAAGCAAGAAGAACTAGACATGACCGAGGCATACGGCTTGACAGTTAGAAGGAAAAGTGATCTGCGCTTGATTCCCGTGCTCTATCATCCTTCTCATTAGAATGCTATCAAAAGGAATCATGTGTATGTAAGTTCAACGGTATTAAGCATGTAAGTATGAAATACTGCTCTCATTTTTGTACGTTAGTTGGTCACGGCCAACCGCCACCAGATTTTTATCGAAAACCAAAGACGAGCGTTACAGTATTTAAGATCATGTAGCAACAGACTTGGAAGCAAAATGTCTCCCCCTCTCTCTCTCTCTCTTTTTTTTTTTTGGCTGGTTTTGGAATCCCCACTGTTCTCCTTTTCTGATATTCGCAAGCAAGATGCCAGTCCCCGTAGTCACTCAAACAATTAAATTGGAAAGCCTTAGCTTCAAGAACGCCATGGCTGTACAACATCCTCTCCACCGCTACACTTAAAAATCAATGAATTGCATTTTTCGGTCTTCATCAAATAGAAAACCGTAAAGTTGAATTGACATGCCTGATCAATCTTACAGCGTTTCTTAACAATATGAGTACTTGGTTGGCAGAAAACTTGACTTTTCGAGAGAATAGCAACAGCCTTCTTTTTTTTTGGTAAAAGAGTAGGAAATATATACCAGAAGCAACAGCCTTCTAGGCTTCAAGCAGTGGTATTAAGTGGCAAAGCACTGTTTTTGGGAATCCTTCACTGAAAAGTACGTCAATATCTTTGTTCTAGAAGTCCCAAGTCCTTTACGGATGCGCTATGAATCAAGAGAGCATGCAGGTGAAGACAATCTTCTCCTCGTGAAGTTTAATTTAGCACTAGGCTCAGGTTGCTTTTGGTCTCTAATGAACTGAAGTCATGAATGCCAACTAGTATGACTTTTCTGTCTTTGCAAACAGAATGCTTGCTCATCAATGCCACCAAGTTTACATGTCAACCAAGAATGCTTGCTCATCAAGATAATTGGCCATCAGTTGTTCATTTCTTCATTATTTAATCCATTGTAATTAGAACTTGCCTATAAATAGGGTTGTATAGTAAGAAGAAGTCACCAATTCTATTCAATAAGCTATCTTACAATATCTACCGAAGAACCATAACAAAGTCCCCATGGAGCTTAATTTTCCGTCTTTCTCTGTTCTTTTTCCCTTTCTCCTCTTCCTTTTCATGGTAGTACAACTTGTGAAAAGGTTCAAAGCAAAGAATCCGACTCTGAGACTGCCCCCCGGGCCATGGCAACTGCCTCTCATAGGAAACATGCACAACCTTGTTGGTTCACTACCCCATCACATCCTAAGAGACTTGGCTAAGAAGTATGGACCATTGATGTACCTTCGACTAGGTGAAGTTCCCACTGTGGTTGTTTCTTCGCCAGAAATTGCCAAAGAGGTGATGAAAACACATGATCTCATCTTCGCACAAAGACCCTATTTTCTTGCTGCAAGGATTCTCTCCTATGATTCAACAAATATTGTCTTTGCTCCATATGGTGAATACTGGAGGCAATTGCGAAAAAATTGCATCATGGAGCTTCTTAGTGCGAAACGTGTCAAAACAATTAGAGCAATCAGGGAAGAGGAGGTCTCGAATGTCATTCAAGAAATTTTAGCGAAGGAGAGAACAACAATAAATCTTAGCAAGAAGATATTCTCATTGACATATGGGATTACTGCAAGAGCTGCTTTTGGTGAAAAAGGCAAAGACCAGGAACTGTTCCTGTCGCTTATGGAAGAAATTATAGAGCTGGGATCAGGCTTCAACATTGCCGATATGTACCCTTCTGTCAAATGGCTGGAAGTGATCAGTGGATTACAGCCCAGATTCGAGAAGATACATAAGAAGGTAGATAAAATCCTTGTTCACATGCTTAATGAACACACAAAAAGGACGATTATGGCAACAGGGAAGGGAGATGCAAATGAGGATCTAGTTGACGTTCTTCTGAGATATCAGAAGCATGGAGACACTGACTTTCCATTAACTGACAGCAATATCAAAGCAGTCATCTTGGTTAGTAGGCGCCCTTCACCTTATACTTCGCGTGCAATTATAAAATCTTGGTTACCAATTTTGTCTTTCACTTTTTTATCATGCATTCGCTTTAATTTTCTGCTCTCCGATCGATAATGGTGGGTTACTCGCTACCTTTTTCTAATTTATCGATACTATTTCAGGATATTTTCATTGCTGGGAGTGAAACTTCTTCAACAGCAATGGGCTGGGCAATGTTAGAAATGCTGAAAAACCCAAGTTTGATGGAAAGGGCACAAGTAGAGGTAAGAGAAGTCTTTGGCGAATGAAAAGTTGTTGATGAAACAGGTCTTCATGAATTAAAATTCTTGCAATCAGTAATCAAAGAGACCTTGAGACTGCACCCCTCTCTTCCTCTATTACTTCCAAGGGAAAGCAGAGAGCAGTGTGACGTGAACGAATATCAGATACCTGTGAAGACCAAAGTTATTGTTAACGCATGGGCAATTAGCCGAGATCCTAGACATTGGCACGATGCAGAGAGATTTTACCCGGAGAGATTCCTTGATAGCAGCGTTGATTACAAGGGGACAAATTTCGAGTACATTCCATTTGGTGCTGGGAGAAGGATATGTCCCGGGATAGCTTTTGCTCTAGCTAATATTGAGCTGCCACTAGCACAGTTGCTGTACCATTTCGAATGGAAACTCCCGAACGGATTGAAGCATGAAGGACTAGACATGACTGAGGCCTTCGGCTCTACAGCTGGGAGAAAACATGAACTGTGCTTGATTCCTGTTGCGTATCATTCATCTCATGTAGGATGACACGGAATAAACAAGTTCCAAGCCCATACTGCCCAGATTTGGGTTAGAATATGTATTCGAGTTGTAATGCAAAGCATTTTATGTACTTATAAGGAACTTTCTTTGTTTCGCATATATTATCTTGATTGAATCAGAGAAAAAGTTTGTCAACCATTGGCTCGGAGTATGTAGAAGCGGTGATCATTCTCTATGCTGCTGATATGGGGTGAGGCAAGTTTTAGCAGATGATCTGACATGAATTAGCACTTGCTTATAGAAATATTCACACAACGATGATAGAATGCCATCAAGTTAATAGTAGCAGTTGTTAAGGTTCATCACCAACCAAAGGCTACTAATGAGGAGGACAGTTTGGAGTAATCACATTAGACCTGGTCTACAGGAAGTAGATAATCATGTGGCAGGTGGTTGCTATTTCTATGGGATGTGGCTTTATTTTTGGAGTCTGTTGCTTTTATTTAGGCTGTTAGTTTAATTTTGAAGTCTATAAATGTAAGGCTTAAGTTCTATTTGTCAATCATCAAATAACAAGAGAGTTCTCTTAGTTCTTCAGTAAGTGCAATTTGCAACAAATTGGTATCAGAGCCAGGTTCAAGTAATCACCTTACTGAAATAGAGAGTGTTTGATCAAAGAGTACTTTGCTGTCATGGAGTTTGCTAACTCTGTTGGTGGAATTGAGAAGTTGACTCATACCAACTACAATGATTGGAAGTCATGCCTAGAGTCGTATCTCCAAGGGCAAGATTTGTGGGATGTCGTCAACGGAGCTGATACAACTCCACCAAATGCTGCTTCAGAATCTGCCGAGGTGCTGAGAAAATGGAAAATTAAAGCTGGAAAAGCCTTGTTTGTACTGAAGGCTTCCACACAAAAGGATCTGCTTGATCACATCCGTGATGCAAAATCTCCTAAAGAGGCATGGGATGCCTTTGCCACTTTGTTTTCGAAAAAGAATGGAGCTCGACTACAAATGCTGGAAAATGAGATCGGGTCATTAAGCCAAGGTACTATGACTATCTCAGATTACTTTATGAGAGTTAAAATGATTTGTCAAGAGATTTCTCAACTCGACGAGGAATCAAGAATCTCAGATGCAAGGCAACGGCGGATTATTATCCGCGGATTAAAGCCAGAATATAGTGGTTTTATTACTGCTATTCAAGGGTGGCCTAGTCAACCATCTTTACTTGAGCTAGAAAGTCTTCTAGCAAATCAGGAGAGTTTGGCAAAGCAAATGGCAGGCCTATCTGTCAAAGATAATGAAGAAGCACTCTTTGTGGGACGAGGGAATAAGTTCAGAAACAAGAATAAGCAAAGTCAAGGAAGTCTCCAAACAGGGGAAGCTTCAAATGGTCGAGAATCAGAAAAGCAAGAATCCAACTTCAAAACCAAAGTGACCTGCTACAATTGTGGTAAGGTTGGCCATTTTGCTAGAAATTGTCGTGCACCTTGCTGCAATTGTGGTAAAACCGGCCACCTTACTAAATATTGCCGCACACCAATGAAGATGTTTGAGGAAGGTAATGCTGCTGTTGATAATTATAAAGCGGGTTCTAACAAATCTCATGATGACAGTGAAGAAGAATGGGGAGCATTCATTTCAATTGTCGAAGATCAATCAATTGAGTACGCATCTGAAGACCAAGAATGGGAGGAGTTCGTGCTTCGTAAACATCAACATGATGCTGTTTTCACAGCGGTTGATGAAGACGACATTACTAGCTCGGCAGAAGCAAGCAGACTGAGTAATTCAATCCACTCCAAAGAATGGATTATCGACTCCGGTTGCTCCAATCACATGACAGGTGATGAAAGGAAATTTGTTTGCAAGACTAACTACAAAGGGAAGAGAAGTGTGGTCACTGCAAATAATGCTAAACTCTCCATTGCTCATGTCGGTAATGTATCTTGTACACCAGCATCAACTCAAAAAGATCTTGTGCTTGAAAACGTATATCATGTTCCAGATATGAAGAAAAATTTGCTTTCAGTGTCTCAACTAACCAAATCTGGTGGTTATGTTGTGTTTGGGCCCGATGATGTAAAAGTATATGAATCTGTAGAAATTTCAGGGGAACCTTACATGCAGGGAAGAAGGCTTGAATCTGTCTATGTTATGACAGCTCAAGAAGCATACGTTGACAGAACAAGGAAGCATGAAACAACTGATCTATGGCACGCGAGGCTTGCTCATGTTGGCTTCACAAAACTCAAAGTAATGATGCAAAGACAACTGGTGAGAGGGCTTCCTCATCTGGAAGTACGATCTGATGTTGTATGTTCAGGTTGTCAATATGGCAAAGCCCAACAATTGCCATATGCTGAGTCAAAGTTTCAAGCGAAAATGCCGCTAGAACTGGTACATTCAGATGTGTTTGGCAAAGGCAAAACAAAATCTTTTGGAGGCAAAAAGTACATGGTAACTTTCATTGATGATTTTTCTAGATATGTGTGGGCCTATTTTATTAGAGAAAAGTCTGAAGTGTTCAAAAAGTTTGTAGAATTCCAGAATCAAGTAGAAGCTAGTCTCAAGTGTAAAATAAAATGTTTGAGGTCCGACAATGGTGGTGAGTACTCTTCTCTTGAGTTTTCAACGTATACTCAAGAGCAAGGGATCTCAAGGCAATTCACTTGTCCGAACACACCTCAACAAAACGGGATAGCTGAAAGGAAGAATCGACATCTTGCCGAGGCAGCAAGGAGTATGATGCATGCCAAAAATGTTCCAACAAGATTCTGGGCAGAATGCATGAGTACTGCCATATACATCACAAATAGGTTACCCCAACCAAGACTTGGTTTCGTGTCGCCTTTTGAAAAATTGTTTGGTCATACACCTAGGGTAAACAATTTGCAGGTTTGTGGGTCTGTTTGCTATGTATTTGTACCTGATCATTTACGTAGTAAATTTGACAAGAAAGCCATTAGATGCATATTCACTGGATATGACTCCGAGAGAAAGGGATGGAGATGCATTGATCCCAACACGGGACGCGTACACATTTCAAGAAATGTAGTGTTCGATGAATCATCTTCGTGGTGGCCATCTGATCAAGCAATTGTACCAGAAAATAGGCAAGTCGAGATGGAGATGCTAGAGAAAGCAAGTGCTCTGACAGAACCCATATCTACTCATGAAGATACGAGTAGTCATGACGAAGAAGAGATGGTTAGATCATCAGGAGGTCCTCAGGACAATACATCTGATGTGGAAGGTGTTAGTGAAGGACCACGACGATCTAAACGCATTTCAAAACCAAATCTAAGGTATGCAAATTTGAGTGTTGCAGCTGCATTCACAGCAACAACAAAAGATGAGCCAATTTCTTTTGAAGATGCACAAGGCAACATCAATTGGAGAGAAGCAATGATTGAAGAAATCAAGGCTTTGCAACAAAATGAGACATGGGATCTTGTGCCACGACCATCTGATGTGAAGACCATTTCTTGTAAATGGGTATACAAGATTAAGACGAAGGCGAATGGTGACATAGAAAGGTACAAGGCGCGACTTGTAGCGCGAGGTTTTTCTCAGCAATACGGGCTTGATTATGATGATACTTTTAGTCCTGTGGCTAAAATTACAACAGTTAGAGTTCTTATTGCTCTTGCCGCTTGTTTAAAATGGAGGTTGTGGCAAATGGATGTAAAAAATGCATTTTTGCATGGTGAAGTTGATCGGGAAATCTTTATGGAACAACCCAAAGGTTTTGAGAGCACGACACAATCACACTATGTATGCAGATTGCGGAAAGCACTTTACGGGTTGAAACAAGCTCCAAGAGCTTGGTTTGGAAAAATTGCAGAATTTCTTCAAGCAATTGGCTACTCAATGACTGCTGCAGATTCTAGCTTGTTTGTGAAACTCGCAAATGGGCAGATTTCTGTCATTTTAATTTATGTTGATGATCTGATTATAACAGGTGATGATAGTGAAGAAATTGACAGAGTTCAAGTCAATCTTGGAGTACGATTTCATATGAAGAAGCTAGGAGAGCTACATCATTTTCTTGGGCTTGAACTTGAGCAAAATGAAGAAGGCATATTTCTGTGTCAACAGAAATATGCAAAGGATCTACTTATTCGTTTTGGGTTGTTTGGAAGCAATGTTATTGAAACTCCAATGGAAGTTAATGCTAATCTTCACATGGATGAAGGGGAAGACATCAAAGATCCAACTAAGTACAGACAATTGATTGGGAGTTTGATATATTTGACACTAACTAGGCCCGATATTGCTCAGGCAGTTGGTATGGTAAGCAGATTTATGCAAGCTCCTAAGAAGCCTCATCTTGAAGCTGCTCGACGAATACTAAAGTATCTACAAGGAACTATTGATTTTGGTATCATGTATAGAAGAGGAGGTTACAAAATCAATGGATTTTGTGATGCTGATTATGCAGGGGATAAATCAACAAGAAGGTCGACAACAGGTTATTGTTTTAATCTCAGATCGCGAACCATCTCATGGTGCAGTAAAAGACAACCAACCGTGTCTTTGTCAACCACAGAAGCTGAATATCGAGCAGCAGCAATGGCGGCACAAGAAAGCACATGGTTAGCCATGTTATTTAAAGAGCTTCATCAACATGTGGATTGTCCAATCACCTTACATTGTGATAGTGAAAGTGCAATCAAACTTGCAGAGAATCCTGTGTTCCATGCCAGGACAAAACATGTTGAGGTACAACATCATTTTATAAGGGAGAAAGTTCTCAAGGGAGATATCAGATTGATGCCAATTCGGACAGATGATCAAGTAGCAGATGTACTGACCAAAGCTCTCTGCTATAATAAATTCTCAAAATTTAGAGATTTATTAGGAGTAACGTGCAAAAGGTTGGCGCTGAGGGGAAGTATTAAGATTCATCACCAACCAAAGACTACTAATGAGGAGGACATTTTGGATTAATCACTTTAGACATGGTCTACAGGAAGTAGATAATCATGTGGCAGGTGGTTGCTATTTCTATGGGATGTGGCTTTATTTTTGGAGTCTGTTGCTTTTATTTAGGCTGTTAGTTTAATTTTGAAGTCTATAAATGTAAGGCTTAAGTTCTATTTGTCAATTATCAAATAACAAGAGAGTTCTTTTAGTTCTTCAGTAAGTGCAATTTGCAACAGCAGTAGTCATTCCCGCTAATAAGTCCAATATATTTCGATAGTGTAGAATGTGCCATTTGTCCCAACCGTCCTCCACGTCCATCGTCGTCCCACCACTGTTAGTTCTTGTCAAACACCACCGCCGCATCGCCGTTGCATTAGTATTGCGGCCTCACCCACAAAATTGATGGGAATTTTGTTGTCAAGCATATCTTTAGTTGGGGGAGTGAAGCCACCAAGTTTGTGGCATGAAATTCACCGGTATGGAGAAAATTTCTCTTTTATGTGAAAAGGAGATAAATCTCTCTCATGAAAATTTTAAATACACGCTAAAATTTATAGAGTCGTTCGAATTTGTGCTTTTGTCTTTGCTTCATCTCATAACAATAATTTAGTATCATTTTCCAATCAAGCACTTTTGGTAAAACTTAATTTGTTTTTTACTTACCACGGAAAGTAAATCAAAGAATGCTTTACCTTCAGACTTCGAATCTCATTATTAAGAAGAAAGTTGAGCATTGTGTTTGCAACGATCATTGAAGTTTGAACAATGAAAGAGTCCACTCCACGGTCAAAATCAAGCTAATTTAACGCTCGAATGTCATCATTCTTTTGAAATCAAATAAGAAATTCAACGCTGTAATTAGTGTAAAAATTAACAAGAAACTGTGTAAGTATGCTCTTCTCTCACTTAAGCTTTCTCCTTGATTTGTGTGCTCTGTTTGGCTTTGGTAGTGGATTACCTTTGGCTGTATTACATTTTTTCTTCTACTTTTCTATGCTGACAGGAGGTGCACTCCATTGTCCACTCCATTTTCATTGCTGTATAAATTTACACATACCAGAACACCGCAATTGACTATTCGATGGCCGAAGCTGTGACTGTATTTATCTAGCAAATATTGCAAAGGCAAGTCTGCTAAGAGTGTAACTTGGTTGGGTTACTCGATCCAAGAAAAGTCATCTACTTTTAAGCTCAACGAGTTTTAATCTAAAAAACAATTGAATTAATTGGGTTAGGTTGAATTTAGTGGGTTTCAATGGGTTGATCAAAATAAAATAAGAAGTTGTTTTATTTAAACAAATAATATATATAGTGGTGGTGGCCAGCTGGCAACCACCCCTAGCGGCGCGGCCTGCAGTGGTGGTAGCCAAAAATTGATTTTTTATTCAAAAGAATTTTAAAAGCTAAACCCAAGATAACTCCCTATATTATGAGCAAAAACCATCCTAACCCATTTTGTAATTAAATTTTGGGTTGGGTAAAAGCTCACATTTTTTGAGTTGGTTGGTTAAACTCATAAAAATTCAACCCAAGTTGCAAGCCTATGTTGCAAAGCCGAGGATAGTCTCCCTTGTTGCAACTGTTCACTGCTTGAGGAGAGTTTCAGGATTTCCCATGAAAAGATCAACCTCCACGGATGATTCTTGCAGAAGGCCCTTGCCCAGAAGAATCATCTTGTGAGAATTTGGGACTTTGTCTTATATTTTTTTTGTTTTGGATCAAAGAAAGCGGTGTTTATTCATGATGAAGGTTACAATCTTTGTGGATGATAGATATTATAAAGTATACTAGTATAGTACATCTTCCATAAAGACTTTAAAGTCTATTACAATATTTGTCTTGATAGGTAGAAAATATTGTATTGTCCGGATTCAAGGATCATGACCATTCAAAATTATTTCAACATATAATATTGTATAACGTTTCACTGCCATCTTTAGTTTCTCCTCGTATAACACATGTTCCCTGATCCAAATGATCCATGCAATATTTACTCCTTAATCGGATTAGGGGAAACAAATGGAGAAAGAATACAAAGCAAAGATCTTCATAAGCTTTCCGCTTTATGAAAGATCATTTCGCAACCCAATTTAGATCCGTGTGGTACACGAAAGTGTCTCGATCTAAAGAGTATCCGACGACAAAAGATCAAACTAAATGCACGTAACCGTCAATAGCGACAAACGATTCTAAAAAATCTTTTGTCATCTCTCGCTAAAGACGATACAACGACAAAAGCACCTCCTCCGTGACCATAACATATGGACCCTGCCAATGCCATTTCTACCGGTGACATTCTACTATTTCCCTGTGAAACAGCATGTACGCTCTCTCTTTATTTATTTTTTCCTGATAGCATGACAGGGAGTCGGCCACTTCGTTCTTTCCACCGTTATTTCATGAACAAGATAACTCAGGCGTGCCTGGGTTTAAGATGGGTTATTTTGTCTGTAGTAGCTTGTATGAGGAATCCTCCTCCTAATGTCACTTTTGCAGACAACCAAACAACAGTCTCCCACTGAAAGAGGTAATTAACATTTTAATAAGAAAAGAAAGAAGAGGAGGAGGTTGAAGCTTGACTAGTAACAGGAAGAGATTGAAGCTTGGCACTGTCAGAGGACTTTGAGTCTTCCTTTATTTTTTTCTAGTTGAAAACTTTTGGGTATTCCACGTGACTTGCAATTATGATGTTTTTGTTGTTAGCTAGCATTATGACTTTTAGACAAACCTATGGAAAAAGTTGCTCACAATATCGTTAGATGTTTTAAATTTGCATTTTTCCTGGTTTGATGTCAAAGTTGTCGGTATAAAGGTCGACTTTAAGTGGTATAGTTTCTTTAATTGTATTGCATTGACGAGCAACAGAAAAAGGTTCAAAGTGTACAGCGTGTGAGCTTTCAAAATTGAATGCATAACAAATTAAAGATATTATATACGCGCATGATCCTTATCTACAAATTACAACTTAATGATTTATGTATGTGTTGTTGGTTACTATTCGTTTCGTTGATCGAGGATAGTCGTCTTCTAAATCTTAACCACACCAAAAAACTAGAGACCAAGATATCAAATAATCCCCATGGAAAAGTAGGTTTAACTTATTATTGACGTACGTATAATTTTGTCAAATTAATATACAAGTATCTAATATGGTCATTTAAAGTAGACTAAAGCATTGTTGGATTGTTTTGTAGTTAAAAACCTCAAAATATTTTACAAACTTGCAATTACGATGTTCCTATTGTGAGTTACAAGTATACTTTTGCACAAACTTGCAATTAAGATGTTTTTGTTTTTGCTCACAGTGATACTTTTAAAGTTGTATTTTTTTCTCGCTCAGCGTCAAACTTGTCGACGTAAAGATCAACTTTAAGTAAAACAACGCGCTTTAATTCCGTTTCATTGATGAATAATAGAAAATGACTCAGAGGGTATAACGCGTGAACTTTTAAAAACTGACTGCATAACAAGTGGTACACCGTGCTTTAAGT
Organism: Escallonia rubra; assembly: GCA_033065855.1. NCBI lineage: Eukaryota > Viridiplantae > Streptophyta > Magnoliopsida > Escalloniales > Escalloniaceae > Escallonia > Escallonia rubra. The sequence goes on from JAVXUO010003205.1 coordinate 22,877, forward strand.
GCTTTGCGTTGCTAAAGCATTGTTGGATGGTGACCTTTGATGAGCTAATTAAAAGCATAAATACCGCATTATTTGTTCTTCATGGGTGCCCTTGTCAAACACGTGCTTCTAGTCTAGTCTAGTTAATTACAAAGGTCTTTCGTTTGGCTAGATGCCAGTCTATTGAGATTTGGCCACAAAGAAAATGATCAAGTGATGAGCCAAGAGTGTGGAAATATTTGCTGACCGAGAAAGCTATAGTTTGTACATGGTCCTGAACTCGTTCATTATCGCTTGAATAAGAATCTTTTGGTGTAGTGGATATCTGACGCAACATAAAACTGTTGCTAAATATTTCTTAGCGTGAATTTTTAAGAATTTTAGCAACAGCAACAACATATTTCGAGTGATAAAAAAGTCAGTAAACTAGTCACTATACTCTGCAGTACAACGGAGGATTCGTATTCCGTTACTGCCGAAATCAAAATTGCTCTTCGTGCACAAGTCTAGAAACTTTTTACGTGGTCAAGTTACAACGGTGGCACAATTTTTTTTTGTAATATTCGCGATATATAAACATCAAGGGATTATTTGAAATTGATTCTCAAAAGTAATTTTTTTAATTAAATTATAATTAGTTTTTAAAATCAACGTGAAGCAATTGATATTTGGATAGAGTGTATGACAATCAATTCCATGGTGACAAAATAACCACAAAAATTAATAGGGATGTTTTGATAGGTTACTTGGTCAAACCTAATTATGAAAAATAATTAATTCGTAATCCATATTTTTACACTCAGCAACAAACATGTTTCTTGCCCGTGGCAATAAAACTAGGCATGTCACCGAAAACTGCCATTAAACCTTAAATTTGTAGCAAATACATATCGATTCAATTATTGTCATTAAAACGCGTGATATAAAATCTCGGCGATATTTGGGGCCCAAACAACGTTTTCGCTTAGTAGCTATCTTACTCCAATGTATGAAATGGGAACTTAAAGTTACTTCGATAAAGCTAGTTTCAACTATTATGGAACATATATTACCAAAACAAAACTATCATTATTATGGAATAAATAATATATCAACAGCATTACAGCCTGTAGCCTATGAATCCACCATGTCATCCGTCCCTGCAAACAAAAAGTTACTAATTTTAATTTTGAACCCAAAAAGAAAAAGAAAGAAAAGGCATGAAAACTCTTCAGCCCAACATTAAAAAAGGAATGAACTCGTGCATCCAAAGAAGGACCTCTGAGGATTAAAGTAATGAAAATTTGACCATTTTATCGCAATAATTGAATATTGAAGGTAAATTCGAAAAGGGGTTGTATGAAAAAGAATTAAAAAGCTGCCAAAAAAAAAAAAAACGTTTTCCCTTGTCATCGTTGGTCAAATCATAGAAACTATTTAGAGTTGCTTTTTTCCCAGTTTGGACAAAAATCCTAGTAATTAATTATGTTATTAACCAAAATGTAATACAAGTTAAAATATATTTATCAAGAAAAATATATGATACCGTTTCTTAATAGCACATATTCAAACAAAGCGCGACACAAATTCAAACTTGTTGATAAAACCAAGAATGGTAAAAGAATAAATTCAATGGAGGTTCGTTTGATCATTGATGGTTCAATAATTCAAGCATTTTCCTTGTTAATTTCTTGCTACTTTTGTGCACATAGTCAAGCTTGAATTATTGAACCATCATGTTGTCAGGAATAAGTTCCAGCCTCAAGTGCTCTTGTGCTTTACCCATTCTACCATTGGAAAACACTGAAATAATCAAAACGCATATAGCTCTCAAATTTTACGGTTATAACAAGCAAAGCGTATTTTAACACAAAATTTTAACTCCATAGTTACTAGCGAACATCTATTTACCTATCTTAAAGTACTTGTTCTGTTTTGATTTGTCGCTGTTAAACTTTTAACGATTATCCATAGTAGGACAAGTATTTAAAGTGTGTAGCTCTAACATGCTGCTTGTCGAGAACTTGATCGATTCATCGCTATTTAACTTTTAACGACCGATCATAGTACACAGGTAATTGAAATATGGAAGGAAGTTTTTTCAAGTCAGCATTATTTGTTTTTTTTCTTTTTCATTGACACACATGCATAGTGTTTGCTCACAACTCCTAATTAATTTCATAAAATTGATCATTCATTAACCATTAACATACTATTGGTATTTTAAGGAATATGTTTAGGTAAATTTGCTACCAATTTTTATGTGAAGGAACCTTTTCATTTTCTAAGAATCACGGAAATATAAGAAAATGAAACGATGAGAAGGCCAAAAGAATATTAGCGACGATTACTTATCAGCGACGAATTAAGGAGGAGAAAATTCGTCTTGCCCGTCTCCACCTCTTCTCCTTCTTCGAATTTTCGCATCACTGGGAAGGCAAAGCGCCAAACCCTTTCTGTTTTGTCCACTTGGTCTTCTCCGGTCCCCTGTGTATTGCTCTCTCCTTCAGCAGGGAGTCTTGCGCAATACGTTTATCCGTGCCCAAGGAATCCACTTTTGAGTTACTAGTTCTCAACTACAATTCAATTATATTTTCAACATCACACACACACTCACTCTCGCAAACTCCTATAAAAGTCGCACACACGGATAAGGTAACATGTAACCTTTTCTGAGTAGCCTTTAGTTCAAGAATCCTGACATGCCCAACTCACACACATAGCCCAAACCCTCCACAAGTTATGGAGCTTTTTCAAGAAACAAAGAAGGGTATGTCAGTTCTTTCGTCTAATTCCTACTCAGTGATGCAAGTAAGCAGTGATTTCCTCCTTAAACCCACTTTCCTACGTGGGTTTTCTGGCTCATTACATTTAGTTTTGTTAATTGTTCTGTTTCTTTCATGGGTATTCAAGAAACTAAGGGCTCATGGCAATGAAGGTGCGAAGAGAAGTGTTAGGAACAAAGGGTTCTTGTATTACAAGCAGACCTTATTTTGTTGCTTGGGGTTGTCAATTTTTAATTTTGCTATTTGTTTCTTGAACCACTTTTACTGGTATAGAAATGGTTGGTCAGAGGAAAAGATTGCGACTTTGTTGGACTCTGTACTAAGAACACTTACTTGGTTAGCGGTCTCTGTTTACTTGCACAGCCAATTCTTGAACCCAAGTGAACATAGGTATCCATTCGTGGTAAGGGTCTGGTGGGGATTTTTCTTGTCAATTTCTTGCTATTGCCTTGTTATAGACACTGTTTATTACAAGAGGCACCAAATTTTCCAAATTCAATTCTTGGTGTCTGATGTTGTCTCTACGGTGATGGGGTTGTTCTTCTGTTATGTGGGGTATACTAGTAAGGTTGAGGGTGAAGATACCCTTCTTCAGGAGCCCCTCTTGAATGGTAACACCAGAGAATCCAAACAGTCAAATGGGGGTGAAAAGTCCCTGACCCCTTACTCCAATGCTAGTCTGTTTAGTATCCTTACTTTCTCTTGGATGGGTCCTTTGATTGCTGTTGGCTACAAGAAAACTTTAGACCTTGAGGATGTTCCTCAGCTTGCCAGTGTGGATAGTGTAGAAGGTGCCTTCCCAATTTTGAGAGATAAATTGGAGTCTGATAGTGGCAGCAGTAGTAGAGTGACCACACTTGGGCTGGTGAAGGCATTGATATTCACCACATGGAAGGAAATTCTATTGACAGCCTTCCTTGCACTTGTGTACACATTGGCTACATACGTCGGCCCTTTCCTCATGGATACATTCGTTCAATACCTGAATGGACGTCGGGAATGTGATAACGAAGGTTATCTTTTGGTATTGGCATTCTCTGTTGCAAAGCTTGTCGAGTGCTTGGCACAAAGGGCACTGGTTCTTTAGGTTGCAGCAGGTTGGAATTAGAGCGAGGGCAGCCTTGGTTGCCTTGATCTACAACAAAGTTTGACCCTTTCATGTCAATCAAAGCAGGGTCATGCTAGTGGGGAAATCATTAATTTTATGACTGTTGATGCCGAAAGGATTGGCGATTTCAGTTGGCACATGCATGATCCGTGGTTGGTGGTTGTGCAGGTTGCATTGGCATTGTTAATACTGTATAAAAATCTCGGGCTTGCCTCTATTACTACATTTGTTGCTACTGTACTTCTAACGTTGGCAAATATTCCACTAGGCAGTTTGCAGGAGAAATATCAGGATAAGTTAATGAAATCTAAAGATTCAAGGATGAAGGCAACTTCTGAAATGTTGAGGAACATGAGGATTCTCAAGCTTCAGGGTTGGGAGATGAAGTTTTTGTCCAAAATTGTTGAACTCAGGGAAACTGAGACGGGATGGTTGAGAAAGTTTGTGTACACATCAGCCATGACCACTTTTGTCTTCTATGGTGCCCCTACATTCGTTGCTGTTGCCACTTTTGGTACATGTATTATTTTAGGGATTCCACTTGAATCAGGAAAGATATTGTCTGCACTTGCAACATTTAGGATTCTTCAACAGCCTATTTACGTTCTTCCTGAAACAATTTCGATGATAGCTCAGACCAAAGTTTCGCTTGACCGACTTGCCTCATTCTTTCGTCTTGATGACCTGCAGCCTGATGTTGTAGAGAAGCTTGCAAGAGGTAGTTCTGACATAGCAATCGAGATAGTTGATGGTAGGTTCTCCTGGGACATATCTTCCCCTAATCCAACGCTGAAAGAAATAAATATCAAAGTGTCTCATGGCATGAGGGTTGCTGTTTGTGGAACCGTTGGCTCAGGTAAGTCGAGCTTTCTGTCCTGTATACTGGGAGAAATGCCCAAACTTTCAGGGAATGTAAAGCTCAGCGGGACGAAAGCCTATGTTGCCCAGTCACCCTGGATACAGAGTGGGAAGATTGTAGATAACATTCTGTTCGGTAAGGAAATGGACAAAGAAAGATACGACAGAGTTCTTGAAGCATGTTCCTTGAAGAAGGACCTTGAAATTCTCTCCTTTGGTGATCAGACAGTTATAGGTGAGAGGGGAATCAATTTGAGTGGAGGACAGAAGCAGAGAATACAAATTGCGCGAGCTCTATATCAGGATGCAGATATTTATTTATTTGATGATCCTTTCAGTGCTGTGGATGCTCATACAGGAAGCCATCTCTTCAAGGTACCTTTACCGTTCTACTCTTAATTATTTTACTAAGATTATGAAATTTGAAACTGGTATTCTTATTGGATGGGAAACTCGGTGACAGTTCTGACTCCAAGAATATTTATGCTTACTAAATATTGCTCCAAGAACATGTTAGGGTTCTTGTTGTCATTGTAGAAATGAAACGTCGTTTCTGCTTGTTTTCGGAGTGCTAATTCTTCTATCTAATTTGCTCGCATTGAGAAAAAACTTTATTTTGCCTTCGCTTGAAGTCTAACCTTTGTACAACAGGAATGCTTATTGGGGCTTCTGGATTCAAAGACAGTGATTTACGTTACTCATCAAGTAGAGTTCTTGCCTGCTGCAGATCTCATCCTGGTGAGTTATTGACGTCTCTAATTTTTCGTAGCCTGTGCATTCATGGACACAGCTCACCCCTATATAATGACCTTTTGATCAGGTTATGAAAGATGGAAGGATCACCCAAGCTGGAAAATACGATGATATACTTAAATCAGGAAGTGACTTTATGGAGCTTGTTGGTGCACATAAGGAAGCTTTATCAGCACTGGATTCTATAGATGCAGGGACACGGGAAGATAAGGGTGTGGAGAGTGTCACGAGTGTTGCGCAGAAAGAGGAGACCAGAAACGACGAAAATGGCAAAGAAGATGATATTATAGGGCCTAAAGGACAACTTGTCCAGGAGGAAGAAAGAGAGAAAGGTAAAGTTGGTTTCTCAGTCTACTGGAAATATATTACGACAGCATACGGAGGGGCTCTTGTGCCCTTCATATTGTTAGCACAAGTTCTCTTTCAGCTATGTCAGATTGGAAGCAATTATTGGATGGCTTGGGCAACTCCCGTGTCAAAGGATGTGGCCCCTCCGGTGGGAAGTTCTACCCTCATAATTGTTTATGTAGCTTTGGCAATTGGAAGCTCTTTTTGCGTCCTTTGTAGATCCTTGCTTCTCGTGACTGCTGGGTACAAGACTGCAACACTACTGTTCAATAGAATGCATTTATGCATTTTCAGGGCTCCTATGTCTTTCTTTGATGCCACCCCAAGTGGAAGAATACTAAATAGAGTAAGACAATGCATTTGCCTTTGTTATTTTTTGTTCATGCTTTTGTTGCTGATTTTACGTAACTTGGAATGTTGATTTTGAGAATTAAGAAGTGTACTAACTAAATTTTTTTCCCATTAAAGGCATCTACAGATCAAAGTGCAGTGGATTTGAACATTCCATTCCAAGTTGGTGCATTTGCCTTCTCAATGATACAGCTCCTGGGAATTATCAGCATTATGTCGCAAGTCGCGTGGCAGGTCTTCTTGGTTTTTGTTCCTGTGATTGGAATCTGCATCTGGTTACAGGTAGCCGTAATTTTGCCTTATTAGAATCTCTAAATTAATGTGATAGCACCAGCATTGTCATGATCTCTTTGGATAGGGGGCTGTGTGTAGAAAATCATCTTACTTCCAGAGACAATTAATAGGACAACTTGTCAAACTGCCAATACTGATGTGTGAGTGTGACATGATTCATTTTAAGCAAAACTGTATTGTTGCACTTCTGATTTATTACGATCTTATAGATATTGAACTATGTGTACTTTATGACCTTGGCTTTTTCCGAGCATGTATCCACTTGCTTGCATAAATTTCAAATTTGAGGGTAGAATAGCAATTCATTTTGTCCTTGTTGTCTGTATCTGATTTTGGCATATTGAATCCTTGTCGTGGCAATTTCCAGTTTCAGTTCTCTTTTGGTGGTTTTATTTGTTTCCGATAGTCCTTGTGAAGTATTTCTTTACTTGTTTGCAATAAATTCTAGGGGAAGCATAGAAAACCAATGGATTCGCTAGTTGCCAATCATAAAAGTTCTGCCTATTGAAAATTGCAGCAATATTACATACCTTCAGCACGAGAACTGGCAAGGTTGGTTGGAGTTTGTAAAGCGCCAGTTATCCAGCATTTTGCTGAAACAATCTCAGGATCAACTACTATTAGGAGCTTTGATCAGGAATCCAGATTCAGGGAGACAAGTATGAAATTGATTGATGGATATTCTCGTCCAAAGTTCAATACTGCTGGTGCAATGGAATGGCTATGCTATCGCCTGGATATGTTGTCTTCCGTCACATTTGCTTTTTCTTTGGTATTCATAATCTCCATTCCAGTGGGAACAATTGATCCAAGTAAGTGCGCCTCTGTATCATCTTTATCGCATTTTCTTTGCTGGCCAGAGCATGTTGAAAACTAAAAGACTCACTTTTGTGTGTGCCTGTGTTTGGGCGGTCCCTGCATGAAAATGAAGGCATTGCGGGCTTAGCAGTGACGTATGGGCTTAATCTGAACATGTTACAAGCTTGGGTCATATGGAACCTGTGCAATTTGGAGAACAAAATAATATCAGTTGAAAGAATATTTCAATATACTGCCATCCCTAGTGAGCCGCCACTTGTTATAGACTCAAATAGGCCGGAGCGTCACTGGCCATCACATGGAGAAATAGATATTTGTAGTCTACAGGTAATTTACATTTCATAAGGGTTTTTCTCAATGCCAAACGTGACTTCATGTAATTTTGGCCTTTAATTTCGTCATTTAAGCTATCTGCCTTCTTGTATTTAATGTTGTTGGTGATGGCCATAGGTTCGATATGCCCCACATATGCCACTTGTGTTACGAGGCCTTACATGTACATTCGGTGGAGGTACGAAGACTGGAATTGTAGGGAGAACTGGCAGTGGTAAATCAACCCTTATTCAGACTCTTTTCCGCATTGTCGAACCCGCAGCCGGCCATATTGTGATAGATGGTATCAACATCTCTTCTATTGGACTGCATGATTTACGATCTAGATTGAGCATCATTCCGCAAGATCCAACCATGTTTGAGGGAACCGTGCGAAGCAACCTTGATCCACTCGAAGAGTACTCAGACGAACAGATTTGGGAGGTGGGTTTTATTTGTTTTGGAATTTATTCTGGTTTCACGAAGAGATAGGAGGAACTCCATTATGTATATGTAACATTGCTTAGCTGGCTGTTTTATTATTGCTTCAGGTTCTTGATAAGTGCCAGCTAGGAGATGAAGTGATCGCGGAAGAAGGAAGGCAAGCTTGACTCTACAGGTTTTCCTCCATCCACTATCCTAAATTTGCAGGAGCCTCTTTGACCTGCAATATCATGCAAATTCTTATTTCTTTCTGTTCCTACAACTTTTGCAGTTAATGAGAACGGAGAGAACTGGAGCATGGGTCAAAGGCAACTGGTTTGCCTGGGGCGTGTGCTTCTCAAGAAAAGTAGGGTCTTGGTGCTTGATGAGGCTACTGCTTCAGTTGATACAGCTACAGACAATATGATTCAGCAAACCCTTCGGCAACACTTCACTGACTCTACAGTTGTAACCATTGCGCATCGAATTACATCTGTGCTTGATAGTGACATGGTCCTACTGTTAGATCATGGTTCGTATGCTTTCTTAAGATATTCTATAATGCCTAGTATGTTGTCTTCCCGTACGGAACCTTGATGCTCATTAGATTCATTCAAAACAATTGGGTGCAGGACTTGTTAAGGAATATGATTCCCCAGCAAAGTTGCTGGAGAACAAGTCGTCGTCGTTTGCGAGGCTTGTAGCAGAGTATAGTGTGAGATCAAATTCAAGCTTCGAAAATCTGGCAAACATTCGAATGTCTTGACCAGGGATGTTGCATGATATTGGCGAAAAGGAGATGCTCAGAACATTTTCCCCCTGCTATTTATAGTTAACTAATAGAAAGTGTGATATGCGATCTACTGCAAGTATTGTACACTGGTAGAACTAGCTGATAAGTGACTTCTTAGTTGCGATTGCCGACACAAATCATAAGTCAATAGTGACGACAGTATTACTTCTTCTAACGGCCTAAGATGAAGACTCCTTACTGTTCTTGAGCTGAACCCAAGGAGTTTGGCATGTCAATCTTAACAGCAATTGCATGAACATGCCGGAACTGGACTCCCCAGAAGTACAGATAGATACTTCGGTTAATCTGTTATGCCCAGCATCGCCCAGACCTCAGTGACTTGGAATAAGTTGGGAGTTGTTACAGCTCAAGTCTACAACGTGCACTGCCCACTGGTTTGCTTCATCTGCCTGCAAGCACAGATGCCAGGAGTAGACTGCTAAAATTTTAGTCTATCCCATGGTTGGATGCTGGAGAAGGGTAGAAGTCTCCATTGTTGAATGTTGATTTGTTGTACACAGCAATGTTCGTGATATGCCTAAATAAGAATCAAATATTGGACTTGTGGAACTCTCAACATAGTGAGAAGTTCATATGGTGATGCCAAACATTGTGCATCAAGCCAGCTGTGAATGCAGGACTACAATAAAGCTTTTCTTTTACCAGTAAGGATGATGTGCTTTGCACGTTACATAGTGGTTCGAAGTAAAAATGGTGTAAACTTTGGTCAAAAGCACAATGTAAAATGATTAATACGAATATTATAATTAAGCCATAATAAGTAAATTAGTTATTAACTGTTAATCAAAGACTTTAAGTATGGCAATTTCATTAAACGAAACATGCTCTTACTCTCATACCTAAATTGTTAATGTCAATCATCATCAATATTTGTCACTTTTCGTTACATTAAGTTGCCGTTAAAGAGAATATTTGAATGTTCCATATTATATTGTTATCCAATGGACACTGGCATTTTAATCAGTTTCAAACCTCTTCCATATGCGGATTGAAGCATGAAGGACTAGACATGACTGAGGTCTTCGGCTCTAGAGTTGGGAGAAAACATGATCTGTGCTTGATTCCTCTTGCATATCATTCTTCTCATGTTGGATGACAAGGAAGTAACATGTTGCAAATGTCCAGATTTTGGTAAGAATTTGTGTACGAATAGTATATGTTCAGACTTGAAATCCAAAGCATGTTATGTATAAGAAACTTTCTTTGTTTCGCATATCCTATCTTGATTGAATAAGAGAAAAAGTCCGTCAACCTTTGGCTCCGAGTACATAGAATATGCTGCTTATATGGGTGAGGCAAGTTTTAGTCGATAGTCTGGTATGAACTAGCACTTGCTTATGGAGACACACATATAGCGATGATGGAACGCCATAAGTTCGACAGTAGTGTAGGATATAGCCTTTATCCCAACCGTCATCCACATCCATCGCCATCCCACTAGTGTTAGTTCTTGCCAAACTCCACAGTCGCATTATCATTGCATTACTATTGCAGCCCCACCCCCCAAAATTGATGGGAATTTTGTTGTCAAGCAGATCTTTAGTCTATGGCGTATGGGGGAGTGAAGCCACCAAGTTTGTGGTATGAAATTCACCGGTTTGGAGAGAATTTCTCTCTTTATGTGAAAAGGAGACAAATCTCTCTCTCACACACAAATTTTAAATACATCTAAAATGGTATAAAACGGTACACAGTCATTCGAAACAGAGGAGAGCTCTGTAGAACTATGCTTGAAGACTTGTCAACCAAAATTCTTTGTGCTTCTGTTTCTGCTTTATCTTAGAACAGTAGTATAGTAGCATAGTGTGGTTCTTGAATCGAGCACTTTTAAAACTCACTTTCTTGCCTTGTCTTCACAGACTCGAATCATCATTATTAGGGGGGAAAAAAAGTCAAGCATTGTGTTGTAATAATGATTCAAGTTTGAAAAATGTAGGAATCCCCTCTACCTCAGGATTAGGCTAATTTAACCCCTCGATATTATCATTCTTTCGCGATCAAATCAAAAGTTCGTCGTTGTAATTAGAGTAGAAAAATCATAATCTAACCCGTTTTCACATTAATCGGGAGTAAGTTTGTGCTTCAAATGGTGCAATTAAACAAAAGGGGGACACTTTCCTACCTTCGTGTACCTCTAACTATGCTCTCTCTCTCTCTCTCTCTCTCCTTCCTTTTCCTTCTACTTGAACTGTGTGCTCTGTTTGGCTATTGGTCACCTCTGGTTGTATTACATGTTTTCTTTTGCTTCTCTATGCATTGATACGAGGTCCACTCCATTTTCCAAAATCAATTACTAGTATTTTCATTGCTGTACAAATTTTGCCACCATCCAAACCCCTTACCTTATCATCTGCAGTGAACGACACGCATTACACGTACCAGAACACACGTAATTGACTATCCGAAACTGTGACAGTATTTTTCTAGTAAGCATCGCAAAGGCAAGTCGGCTACAGGTGTAACTTGGGTGGGTTACTCAACCTAAGAAAACTCGTCTACTTTTAAATTCAACGAGCTTTAATTTTAAAATTGAATTAATTGGGTTGGTTGGGTTTAAGTTGGATCGAGTGAGTATATTTGAGTTTCAATGGGTTGACCAAAAACAAAGTAAAAATTTGTTTTATTTAAACAAAAAATTGAGTGGTGGTGGCCGACTGACAGCGATCGTCAGTAACGTGGTCAAAGGACAAACACGGCCAGCAGTAGGATTTTTGTCCAGCCCTTGCGATGGCAGGTGGTGATGGTGGTGGTGATTGGCCACGGTGGTTCTTATTTATGGAAGTTACTAACAAAATATGTGTCTTTACCCAAATGGGTTTTAAAAGCCAAATTCAAGATAACTCTATTATAAACTCAAGCCATCCTAACCCATTATGTAATTACGCAGGTCGAGTTGGGTAAAAACTCACTTTTTTTAGGTTGGATTGGTTAAACCTATAAAAGTCCAACCCAAGTTACAGCCCTAAAGTCTGTTGTTGCTAAGCTAAGCCAAGGATATTCTCACTTGTTGCAACTGTTTACTGCATGCAGAGAGTTTAGAATTTTCTATGTAAGGACAAACATCCAAGAACGATTTTTGCAAAAGGCCCTTGCCTAGAAGAATCTTCTTGAGCGAATTAAGAACTTTATCTTGATCGGTAGAAAATATAGCATGGTTCGAATTAAAGATCCTCACCATTCAAGACTATTGAATATATAGTATTGTACAGTGTTTCATTGCCTTCTTTAGTCTTTCCTCGTATAACTTTGATTCCTCATCCAAATGTCAGATCCAATATTCACTCAGTAATCCAGTTAGAAGAAACAAATGAAGAAAAATTACAGAGCAAAATCTTAAAAAGATTGGCGTTGCCACCGGATGAAAGATCATTTCGCAGCCCAATCTGGACCCCTGTTGTATACAAAAGTGTCTCTAAAGAGTATCTGACGACAAAAGATTAAACTAAATGCACGTTGCCATCAGTAACGAGAAATGACTCCATAAAATCTTCTGTCATTCTCGCTAAAGCCGATGTAGCAACAAAAGCACCTCTGTCATATCATATGGACCCTGCGAATGCCATTGCTACTTCTACCGGTGACATTCTACTGAAAGTAGTTCCCTCCTGATAGCACGACAGGGAGTCTACCACTTTGCTTCCTTCCACCATTACCCCATGATCAGGATAACTCAGGCGTGCGTGGGTTTAAGATGGGTTATTTTGTCTGTAGTAGCTTGTATAAGGAATCCTCCTCCTAATGTCACTTTTGCAGACAACCAAACAACAGTCTCCCACTGAAAGAGGTAACATTTTAATAAGAAAAGAAAGAAGAGGAGGAGGTTGAAGCTTGACTAGTAACAGGAAGAGATTGAAGCTTGGCACTGTCGGGGGACTTTTGAGTCTTCCTTAATTGTTTTCTAGTTAAAAACTTTTGGGTATTCTACAAATTTGTAATTGCGATGTATTCATCATTGGTTTCAATTATAATTTTGAGATAAATCTATGAGAATGATGTTCATAACATTGTCAAACTTGTCGGTATAAAGATCGACTTCAAGTGTTACCGTGTCTATAATTATATTGCGTTGTTGTGCATAGAAAAAGACTCAATGTGTACAATATGTGAGCTTTTGATATTGACTGCATACCAAATTAAAGATATTATATCTGCAAATGACCGTTTCTTAAAAATTACACCTTAATGGTTTGGAAATTTAATTGTTGGTTACCATTCGTTAATCGAGGATAGTTGTCTTCTAGTAAGTCTTAATCA
>JAVXUO010000284.1:0-249421 GCA_033065855.1 Escallonia rubra
GGAGTGCATCGGATCTAGTTGTGTTTCTAGTAACCTTTTTGTACAAAGGTTGGACGTATGTTCATATATCTAGAGTACTTAGGATTATCGGCAAAAGAAAAGGCTTGTTCATCATGAATAGCAAATTCAGCGAGACCGTCTCTTTGCTCTCGCTGATTATAAACAAATAACTTACCGTCAAAAGATAATTGCGTTTGTAGGTTCGACGTGGCCTTGTCGAGGTGCACACTGAGGGTAATGCCTGTTAAGATGTCCATTACCACTACCAGTCGAAAATAATTTAAGACAGTACTTACATCGAGCTTTTCGGGTGTCGTCCACCGTAACTACGTCGAAATGATTCCAACACTCGGCTTTCTTCTTCTTCTTTTGGACTTCTGCACATTATCGGAGGCATTGCTCGGCCCTTCTTCATCATGACCAGGCATAGGGTTGAGATTATGCCACTGAGTAGTAGCTTCGCCAACCGAGCTGCGTCCTTGACTATAATGCGAGGGGTCTTCATCAGGCGTGTATTCAAAATCTGGAATGTTTTGATTGAACTCCCAATTGGCTTGGGTATCTATCATAGAGCTGTACTCATTCGTCCACGAACGAATGGTTGTGTTGGTGCTTGGATTTGTGTTTCTGATGGCCGTGGCGCTGGCGCTTGTGCTGGTGGTGGTGCTTGCGATGATGATGATGTTTTTCGTGATGACGAATGCACGACTAATTTTATTAAGTACTCCAGACATTTTTCACGCTAAACTTTGTAAGAGTAACTAAACACAAAGTTAGTACTTAGTAATAATAAGAAATAATAAGAGTAACTAAATATAAGAGTAGTAATAAGAAATAACAATTAAAAGAATGAACGAGTAACAAATATTAGAGAGTTAGTAATTAAAAAGAATTTAGCAAGACTAGTAATTAATAAACAAGAGTACTAATTAGTAAATACTAGTAGTAATTAGCAAGAGAAGTAATTGGAGAGGAAAATAGTAGCAAAGCTTGTTGTGAGAGTAAGAAGAGAGTAAGAAGATTGGTGTGAAAAATTAGAGAGAAATGGTGTGAATTTATAGATTTTAGAAACTTCACAAAAGACCAAAATACCCCTACAAACTAGCCGTTTATAGTTGTTGGGGAGGGTAAGAGTGTAAAGGAGTTGAAAAATATATGTTAGACTAAAATACCCCCCAAACTAGCCGTTATATAGCTGTTGGGGGGGTAAAAGTGGAAGTTTGGAAAAGGGGTGGAAGAAAGGGGGGGAAAAGCAAAAGATTCAAAAAAAGTGGGGCCAAACCCGGGCCGCAGACCGGGCCAAATAACCGGGCCAAGCCCGGGCCAAAACCGGGCCGGGCCGGGCCATTTTTCCAGATTTTGAAGGCCTGGTCCAGGCCCAGGCCCCAGGCCCTCTGCACGCGGGCCGCTACTGTTCATCGACGGGGCCGGGCCAGCCCGGGCCAGAACCGGGCCGGGTCGGGCCAGCCCGCGGGCCGCCCGGCCCGTTTGACAACTCTAACGACCCATATGACCCCTTGCTTTTAAAATAATGGAAACAAAAACAAAGTTGGTGGCTATTTTAATGAATGGAATTATTTGGGATGATGTCATGCACTATGAAGTTGTTGCCTCTTGTCTAAACTTTCTATAACTTTCACGTATCTGAACTTATATCCTCTGTGCATACCTATTCATTTTGTTTCAGTTCTTTCAGGTGAGTAAACGGGTATTAGGTTCACACATCCCCAACTATTAAAATAGAATTGCTTCTTGTTGAAGCTCTCCAACCTGTAATTTGCTTAGTAGCTGATGCCAAGTTGGTACGGAATTGGATTTGCAAGGTCTATCTTGGAAGCAACGATCTGCAGACCTTGTAGTCTCTGACCAATGTTCATGAATTTCTCCGAGTTGAACAACTTGTAATAAAGTTCGGATTTGTGTGATGTAAACTACAATTTTAGTAAATATAACATTTTGATGTGCCGGATATAACAAATACCAATTAATGTTCTACATGACTTAGCTCTTGTTTATACTACTTTACATTTATCTTTTTCACATGTTATAAGAAACCTATCTAGGGATTAGTGTTATCTTGACATGTCTAATTAAGACGATAAATAACTCCCAGGATTGTGCTGTGAGATTCTCGATTTATAATTAAGTGAATTCAACAATAGTGAAAAACTTGAATGACAGAAGACTTGTTTTTAGTCAAGTCTTCTAGTTGTTGCGAAAGTCCAATTGTAATAAACTTCTTAGAGTTGTTGAGGAGAAAATGATCAGCTTCGGAGTGTGTTTACCGATCAATCATAGATGAACGATATAAAAGTATGGTCTAGGTGAAACTAGTCAGTTTCTACGAAAACACAAGTCTTTTTCTGCAAAAGTGCATGTTGGATTATGCTTTCGACCTAGTCTTGTTCTGCAGAAATTACAGGAGGGCACAAACACTGCTTTTGCTTCGGTGGGACTCCTAAAAAAAAGTAACTTCACATGCAAATACATTTTCCCCTGCTAAAGGGGTTGGGACTGAAGAAACGGATGCGGTATGGCCATTTCGTAATGAAAAACACTACATTCTGTCACCTCTCACTTAGGCAACCTTTTATCTGCCAAAATATACACGTAGATGTTGAGGAGAAAATGATCTGCTTTGGAGTGTGTTTACCGATCAATCATAGAGGAACATTGTAAAAGTGAAACTAGTCGATTTCTACAGAAATACAAGTCTTGTTTTGCAAAAGTGCATGTCGATTTCTGCTGATGCCCCAGTCTTTTTATGCAGAAATTACCGGGGATTGGGGGGGGGGGGGCACAAGAATTTCTTTTGCTTCGGTGAGATTCCCAAAAAAGAGGAACTTCACATGTAAATACACTTACCCTTGCTAAGGGGTCTCCAACTTGAAGAAATAGATGTGGTCTAGCCGTTTGGTAATGAAAAGCACCGTGTTTTGTCACCTCATTGAGGCCTCATTTTACCGGCCCAAATATACACGTAGTAGTTAAGGAAAAAATGATCTGCTTTGGAATGTGTAAAGCGCGGTCTGGGTGAAACTAGTCAGTTTCTGCCCAAGTCATTTTATGCAAAAGTGCATGTCTAATTTTGCTGTTGCCCCAGTCTTGTTATGCAGAAATTATGGGAGGACACAAGCGCTGCTTTTGCTTTTGTGGGACGCCTAAAAATAGAGGAACTTTACATGCACATACACTTTCTTTTGCTAAGGGGGTCTCTAAGTTGAAGAAACGGATGCGGTTTAGCCATTTGGTAATGAAAAGCACTGCGTGGTGCCATTTTATAGTGATGAAAACAATAATTTGGCCACAACCTATACATGTGGTGCCATTATGGTGTAGCACAAATTTTAGTGCCGTTGACAGTCACGCTTGCGAAGGAAGAGCTTTAAGAGTTTTGACTTGTGTCATTAAAACTATAGATGACAAATCTACCAAATGCATATAAAACCACAATGAATTCTGACAAATTGCATGAAAGTTGGTTTAAAATTTCTCAAAGCTTCATGTCCTCAAAGTTGTGCAAGAGCTCCAAATACATGTCACACTTTTGAAGGGCATCATCCCTTTCTTTCGTCACCTTCTTGAGCTTAGCTGTAAGGGCCTCAACATCTAAAGAATTAATAGAGGTGGCATCACCATCTGAAAAATAGGTGTTGCCATAAATGTTGCTTACCCAAGTGAAGAAACCCTTGCATTCCTGCGTGGAAATAAATAACAAATGGGCTAGAAACGGATGGATAATAAAGGAAAGCATTACATGCTAAGCTGATGTTAACCAAAGAAACAATTACAGACTTATGGCATCTGTAGCAGTGACGCCCAATGACAATCATAGAATGTGAAACGGAAAGCTCATAGGATGCTCAACAGAGTGGGCATGCATACACAGGATTCTCCAAAACAGGAAACATACAATATCAATGTACATAAGCAAAAACGTATAATATAAAATTGTAGTAAAGACAACTCAAATATACTTATTAAAAAGGCTCCCTACTTTTTTGCAAATCTCACTTTCTCTACGGAAGGCATCAAAGGCTTTTTCAGCCTCTTCTCTAGAAGAGAAAGAACACTGAAACCTATTTTCATAACCAGAAGTGTGAGCAAAACATTCATCAAAAGTGGAATAAATTCCTGGTCTTCGGCCAATAAATGCAACATATGTGTCTTTCCTGCCATATTCTTCTTTTCCCTAAACGAAATACATGAAGAGGAATTACAAATCCTTAAATTTTCAGAAATAAAAGGGGATTTTTTGTAGAAATAAAGTCCTAAGTTTGCAACTAAGAAAGAAAGTCAGTGGTGATAAAAATGTGTAGAAGAAAAAATTCCTCTTTACACTTAAGTGATGCAAAATTGACTTGTTTCTGCACCCAACTCACTTATTGATAACTCACTTCTCAATATTATGGTACCAATCTAGCTGCTTGCAAATGCACAATATCTTCGTATTGTCTTCTCACATGGGATTACACCTTTGGCTCGCTGGGCCCACGCTGGGCCAGCCCAAGACCGACCCATTGATATCTCTATTACTAGCTAATATAGCCGTGCAAATGCACGGGATAGTATGCAATTTTATTTGATTGTAAATCATATACTTTAGCATGATGAAATAGAACCGAAATTTCAAAAAACAAAGAAATAACATGCAAGTCTACGAATTTGTCACATAATAAATTAACGAGCTGCTTAAATTGACAATCTCGTTGACAATAGCTGTTTAAGAAATAAATAATATTTTAGCGTGAATTTCAGAAATACCAATCTATCATCTAAAAGCAGTATTGACTGGAAAAAAATGTATCATAAGTTTTGCCAACATGTTAATTGCTAGTAATTCCTGTCCTCCTTCATTTCTTTGTTTATCAAAATCGTTGCCTTGTATCTTTAGAAGTGCTTTACTGTACATGTTTCTTTGTTTGATTTATAAAGTGTAAATTTACCGGTGTTCATTATTATGTTATTCATATATGGCTAGTGAAAGTTGTCACTGAAAAAATGTTCAGACCGTTGCCATTTGGGTTTGGACCAAAGGGTAGTTCTTGATTATTATACATGGATACAAAAACGTGGTAGAGAGAAAAGTCCTTATAGTAAAAAATTTAAGAGTTCCAAGTTAAAGGATATAATTTACGCGGTTTCCAAGTTAAGTCAATAAATTGTATCTAGAATCACCATTGTTTAATTAGGTTATTTGCTTCAATTTTGAATTTCGATCATGATTAGTCTTTTGCTACTACACTACTACCACCTTAGTCCTACTATTTCTTTTACAATATCGGCCATCATCACTGACATTGTCTCTCGAGTCGCTACAACTACCACCGTATTAGAGTTACTATGGCCACCAACATTACCATCATATTGTTGCCAAAAAGCAACCACACTATCAACCACTACAACCATTACTACTACAATGATTGGTCGTTGCTAGATGCGCCATTTTCTGCCATCTTTACCATCACCATCACCCACCAGATCGCTACCGTATCTGCCTTCATCATCTTGCTAGCATCATTACCATAACTACATCCATGGAGTGTCCACGCCACCACCACCACATTGATACGACTTATAGTGTATGTATTGCAAAATTAAAGTAAAAGTTGTCTTAGACCTCATATACCTTCCCATTTTTCTTCCTATCATCTACAATTCCCTCTTGTAATTTAATTTTGAAAAAAATTGGTTCCATACCGACAATAACATGTTAGACTTAGTGCATAAAACTACAAACTTAAGGTAAAACTTACAAAATGTAACATTCCCTCTGATTTCATTTTTATATTAGTGTACTTAGTGAAATTTAATTATATCTTTTTTTCCCAATGTGATATTGTATTACTTTTGTTGCTCTTCCTTTTTGGAGATATGCAATTTAACATTTTGCGAAATACAATTTACTTTGCTTTTGAATCTAGGAAAATTGTAGTTCCATGCTAATTCAATTTTCTATCTAAATGTTAATGAGATAATTCATGTTATTTAATAGATGCTACACAAAAAAAAACTAATTTTTTACCAAGATTATGAGGAAATTGGAAGTTACCTTTCTCCCATTTACTTAATTTCCTTTTAACAGAAATGTTAGGGCTAATTTCCTTTTTGTTTGTACATCTGATATGCCAACATGATAGCATACATGCATGATACATCTGAGGATGACTATTCCAAGTTGTTCCTTTTTAAATTTTTGGCCCATATTTGCTGCTAAAAAAATAGAGCACTGATGAAAGGAAAGATTTCAACATAAACATTGAAATACCCCAAGTATCTAACCATATGGATAGAGCAGAAATTTCATATTGTTGTTGCTAGTATGTTATATTTCATATAAGTCGAGTGCATGTATTGACCACAACATAAACATTGAAATGCCCCAAGTATCTAACCATATGGATTAAGCAGAAATTTCAGATTGTTGTTGCTAGTATGTTATATTTCATATAAGTCTAGTGCATGCATTGACCACAACATATAGACAAGGTGAGAAAGAGTGTGTGAGAAGAAGAGAGAAGAAGGAAATAGGTACGGAGTACAACATGACTTAAATGCGAGAGTAATAAGATAATAAGATGTCTAAACTCAAGGTATAATAAATGAATTAGAAGTCCAGATTAATTGAAACAATATTAAGAAGTCCAGATTAAAAGTCTACATTCAAAATAAGCTAAAACTTCACCAGAGAGCTGAGAATTTCAGAGAATGACTCGTCTTTTATATATATAGGTATATATATATGGGGCCCGATCCACACCCACCGGTGGAGAAAAAAATTTTCTCCACCCAACCGCTTGTCTTACAAGCGGTTGGCTACTGTGTCATTTTCTCGTGGGCCCCACCACAAAAAGCCCAACCGCATGTAAGAGAAGCGGTTGGGCATGATTATTTTTTTGACATGGGCCCACCATAAAAAACCACTCCACCCAACCGCTTCTTTTATACGCGGTTGGGAAATTTTTTTTTTTGCCCAACCGCTTCTCTTAGAAGCGGTTGGTAACCCCTTTTTTTTTAACAATTTTTTAAACAACCAACCGCATCTAAAAGAAGCGGTTGGTGGCTTTAATTTTGGGTGGCTCCCACACAAAACTTTTCAAATTTTTTGATGGGCTGAAAAAAAAAAAAAGAGTCGAGCCAAGGCTGCCACGTGGCATCATCCGCGCCTGCCACGTGGCCCAACCGCGTGAAGGGACGCCGGTTGTTGCCGCGTGGCATACACGCGCCTGCCACGTGGCCACCACGCGCCTGCCACGTGGCCAAACGCGGGAAGGTGCGCCTGGGCGGTGCCACGTGGCATCTTCAGCGTCTGCCACGTGGCCCAACCGGGTGAAGGGACGCCGGTTGGTGCCACGTGGCCTCTTCAGCGTCTGCCACGTGGCCCAACCGCGTGAAAGGACGCCGGTTGTTGCCGCGTGGCCTCCACGCGCCTGCCACGTGGCCACCACGCGCCTGCCACGTGGCCAAACGCGGGAAATTGTGCATGTTGGTACGGTGTCGGTGCCACGTGGCCTCCCCCGCTCCTGCCACGTGGCCCAACCGCGTGAAGGGTCCCCGCGGGTTGCCCTCTGCTTCTGCCACGTGGCGCCCCTCCCCCCACGCGCCTGATGGCTCCCCGTGACTGCCCTTCCTCCCCGTGACTGTCCTTTTTTGCAGAGTCTTTTTTTTTCTGCCACCCCTCACGGGTTTTTTCTGCAGACACGAACCCTCTTTTTTCTTCTCTCTTCCTTTTTCTTCTCTATTTATAATCCCCTCCCCCCAACCATTCTTCTCCGAATTTTTCTGCTCTCCTCCGAATTTTTTCTCCACAAACCAAAAAATTTTAGCGCTAGAAGAAGATCGGTGAATAATCGCTAGAAGATCGGTAGATTTTTCTTCAAATACATCAAGTCACAACAAGTAAGTATTTTGAATTTCCTTATACATCAAGTCAGCGTATTACACTTAGCGTATTACATTTATAGCGATTCAAAATAGCGTATTACATTACATTTATAGACAGCTTTTTCACGGATTTATAAAAAATAGCTAGAGCGAGATTTTGCCAAAGTGCAAAAACGAGACCCTAGTTATTCTGAAAGCATCTGTATCAGGTAAAAATTTCAGATTTTTCCAAGCGCTGTAGAGGGGCTAACATCCTAGCTTGGTATTTTAAATTAGACTGCGAAGGTACACGGTTCCCCGTATCAGTTAGCCCCTCTACAGCGCTTGGAAAAATCTGAAATTTTTACCTGATACAGATGCTTTCAGAATAACTAGGGTCTCTTTTTTGCACTTTGGCCAAATCACGCTCTAGCTATTTTTTATAAATCCGTGAAAAAGCTGTCTAATTAAAGGGCGAGCGCTGAAAGGGCCGTTCGGGCAAAAAAATAGCAAACGGCTCCGGAATGGCGCGAAATCCTGGGGAATGGAACTTCCCAACATCCTAGGGTACTCGTAAAAGTTTCGCGCGAAATCGCGCTAGCTTGGTATTTTAAATTAGACTGCGAAGGTACACGGTTCCCCGTATCAGTTAGCCCCTCTACAGCGCTTGGGAAAATCTCAAGTTTTTGGCTGATACATATGCGGTCAGAATACTTAGGTTCTCTTTTTTGTACTTTGGCCAAATCACGCTCTTGCTATTTTTTATAAATCAAAGAAAAAGCTGTCTAATTAAAGGGCGAGCGCTGAAAGGGCCGTTCGGAAAAATCTGAGATTTTTCCGAACGCGCTTGGAAAAATCTGAAATTTTTACCTGATACAGATGCTTTCAGAATAACTAGGGTCTCTTTTTTTCAATTTGGCCAAATCACGCTCTAGATATTTTTTATAAATCCGTGAAAAAGCTGTCTAATTAAAGGGCGGGCCCGGAAAGGGCCGTTCGGGCAAAAAAAAAGCAAACGGCTCCGGAATGGCGCGAAATCCTGGGGAATGGAACTTCCCAACATCCTAGGGTACTCGTAAAAGTTTCGCGCGAAATCGCGCTAGCTTGGTATTTTAAATTAGACTGCGAAGGTACACGGTTCCCCGTATCAGTTAGCCCCTCTACAGCGCTTGGAAAAATCTGAACTTTTTACCTGATACAGATGCTTTCAGAATAACTAGGGTCTCTTTTTTGCACTTTGGCCAAATCACGCTCTAGCTATTTTTTATAAATCCGTGAAAAAGCTGTCTAATTAAAGGGCGGGCGCTGAAAGGGCCATTCGGGCAAAAAAAAAGCAAACGGCTCCGGAATGGCGCGAAATCCTGGGGAATGGAACTTCCCAACATCCTAGGGTACTCGTAAAAGTTTCGCGCGAAATCGCGCTAGCTTGGTATTTTAAATTAGACTGCGAAGGTACACGGTTCCCCGTATCAGTTAGCCCCTCTACAGGGCTTGGAAAAATCTGAAATTTTTACCTGATACAGATGCTTTCAGAATAACTAGGGTCTCTTTTTTGTACTTTGGCCAAATCACGCTCTAGCTATTTTTTATAAATCCGTGAAAAAGCTGTCTAATTAAAGGGCGGGCGCTGAAAGGGCCGTACGGGCAAAACAATAACAAACAGCTACGGAATGGCGCGAAATCCTGGGGAATGGAACTTCCCAACATCCTAGGGAACTCGTAAAAGTTTCGCGCGAAATCGCGCTAGCTTTGTATTTTAAATTAAACTGCGAAGGTACACGGTTCCCCGTATCAGTTAGCCCCTCTACAGCACTTGGAAAAATCTGAAATTTTTACCTGATACAGATGCTTTCAGAATAACTAGGGTCTCTTTTTTGCACTTTGGCCAAATCACGCTCTAGCTATTTTTTATAAATCTGTGAAAAAGCTGTCTAATTAAAGGGCGGGCGCTGAAAGGGCCGTTCGGGCAAAAAAATAGCAAACGGCTCCGGAATGGCGCGAAATCCTGGGGAATGGAACTTCCCAACATCCTAGGGTACTCGTAAAAGTTTCGCGCGAAATCGCGCTAGCTTGGTATTTTAAATTAGACTGCGAAGGTACACGGTTCCCCGTATCAGTTAGCCCCTCTACAGCGCTTGGAAAAATCTGAAATTTTTACCTGATACAGATGCTTTCAGAATAACTAGGGTCTCTTTTTTGTACTTTGGCCAAATCACGCTCTAGCTATTTTTTATAAATCCGTGAAAAAGCTGTCTAATTAAAGGGCGGGCGCTGAAAGGGCCGTTCGGGCAAAAAAATAGCAAACGGCTCCGGAATGGCGCGAAATCATGGGGAATGGAACTTCCCAACATCCTAGGGTACTCGTAAAAGTTTCGCGCGAAATCGCGCTAGCTTGGTATTTTAAATTAGACTGCGAAGGTACACGGTTCCCCGTATCAGTTAGCCCCTCTACAGCGCTTGGAAAAATCTGAAATTTTTACCTGATACAGATGCTTTCAGAATAACTAGGGTCTCTTTTTTGCACTTTGGCAAAATCTCGCTCTAGCTATTTTTTATAAATCCGTGAAAAAGCTGTCTATAAATGTAATGTAATACGCTATTTTGAATCGCTATAAATGTAATACGCTAAGTGTAATACGCTGACTTGATGTATAAGGAAATTCAAAATACTTACTTGTTGTGACTTGATGTATTTGAAGAAAAATCTACCGATCTTCTAGCGATTATTCACCGATCTTCTTCTAGCGCTAAAATTTTTTGGTTTGTGGAGAAAAAATTCGGAGCAGAGCAGAAATGTGGAGAAGAATGGTTGGGGGGAGGGGATTATAAATAGAGAAGAAAAAGGAAGAGAGAAGAAAAAAAGAGGGTTCGTGTCTGCAGAAAACACCCGTGAGTGGTGGCAGAAAAAAAAAAAGGACTCTGCAAAAAAGGACAGTCACGGGGAGCAAGGACAGACTCACGGGGAGCCAACAGGCGCGTGGGGGGAGGGGCGCCACGTGGCAGAAGGAGAGGGCTTCACGCGGTTGGGCCACGTGGCAGGAGCGGGGGAGGCCACGTGGCACCGCCATCGTACCAACAGGCACAATTTCCCGCGTTTGGCCACGTGGCAGGCGCGTGGTGGCCACGTGGCAGGCGCGTGGAGGCCACGCGGCAACAACCGGCGTCCTTTCACGCGGTTGGGCCACGTGGCAGACGCTGAAGAGGCCACGTGGCAACAACCGGCGCCCCTTCACGCGGTTGGGCCACGTGGCAGGCGCGGATGAGGCCACGTGGCACCGCCCAGGCGCACCTTCCCGCGTTTGGCCACGTGGCAGGCGCGTGGTGGCCACGTGGCAGGCGCGTGTAGGCCACGCGGCAACAACCGGCGTCCCTTCACGCGGTTGGGCCACGTGGCAGGCGCGGATGATGCCACGTGGCAGCCTTGGCTCGAATTTTTTTTTTTTTTTTTTCAGCCAATCAAAAAATTTGAAAACTTTTGTGTGGGAGCCACCCAAAATAAAAGCCACCAACCGCTTGTTTTATATGCGGTTGGTTGTTTAAAAAATTGTTAAAAAAAAAAGGGGTTACCAACCGCTTCTCTTAGAAGCGGTTGGGCAAAAAAAAATTTGTCCCAACCGCGTATAAGAGAAGCGGTTGGGTGGAGTGGTTTTTTATGGTGGGGCCATGTCAAAAAAATAATCATACCCAACCGCTGTTCTTACATGCGGTTGGGCTTTTTGTGGTGGGGCCCACGAGAAAATGACACAGTACCCAACCGCTTGTCTTACAAGCGGTTGGGTGGAGAAAATTTTTTTATCCACCGGTGGGTGTGGATCGGGCCCCTATATATATATATATATATATATATATATAATATTTATTTATTTATTTATATGATATTCATGGAGGATATCGATGTGGTCGAGGTAGTACCTAATAATGTGCCCCCTCTTACGGATCCTACTCCCATCCTTGCTAACAAATAACCTTTTCAGAAGTTAGTAAGATAGAAACGAACAGCTATCTCTGACAATCATATTGTGTACTTAGATGAGGTTAACTATAATTTGGGCATAGGAAATGATCCTACATCTTTTAAATAAGCTAATATGAGTGGGCACTCAACTTAATGGTTTGAAGCCATGAAAGATGACTTAGAGTCGATTGAAAAAAATGGAGTTAGGACTTTATTGTTCTTATGTTTAGACTATTATATTTTATTGAGAGCAGAAACATTGAGATACCAATCAGAGCTGTCCGGTATCTTTTTGATGAGGTACTGAACTGTGCAAAAAGTTCATGTCTATCCAGTTCGATGTCTCGTGATCGAGTATCTGTTTATCATTATTTGCTTTGGTGCTCGATTGTGCTAGCATGAGAGGTTGTGTGGTCTTAGTCGAATGATGTTGCTGTCCGCACAGAATTAAGTTACAACTATTGAAACGCTTGTGTTCTGTAATTAATGTTAACGTTGTATCCTTGATATGACGATCATTGATTATTTTTTATGTTCAGTTGTAGCACGCAATAATACTTGTCAAAAAACAACTTATTACACGTGATGCATGAGAGCAGGCAAACAAAATCCCCTGTATGGTTTTTCCCTTTTTATTAGCATAATGTCACTTTTTGGTCTGGCGTTTCTAAAAAAAATTTGACTCTGTGGTCTTGTGCCAATCAGTGGCAGTACATGCAGGGATGTAAATGGAAATGGAAAAGATCAAGCTCAAGACGTTGGTACGAAAGTGGGTGTTACTCTTCATACCTTTGTAGAAGATCTGAGGAAATTCAGTTTCGAAGAGAGAAAACGGAGAAAGCAAAAGTGAACTATTAGTTTGTTTTGGTTGGGGGGTTAGGGAAGTGGGGCATCGGTGACTTCCGGGCGCAGTTATTTTGTGCAATTACGGACTATCAAAGGATGAACCCTACAGAAACTAATCCAGGAAACAAGCCTGCACTGCTGAATAAGAGCTAGAAGGTAGAGGTCAAAGATGAAGCCTAAAACAGACTCCGCTGAGTGGGCATGTGTTTCTTCCTTTTTCGTTAAGATTTGAGGAGCCTGAAACAGACTTGTGCAAGGTGGACGTGGGTATCTCAGTTTTCTTACATTTAAAGGTCAAAGTGGGGATCATGGCTTTCTCATATAGACGAACGGCGTGGAAGGCTCTTTGTGGACAAGTGCAACAAGTATCCTGGGGTTTCCCTCTTTGCCTGGAGTTTCGTAGATCAGAATACAAAATCAGTTTTAGCAACGGAGGATACCGAAGGAACAAATAGTTTCAAGATTTTGGCTGCCGACGGAATTTGAAGAACATAGAATGCATGATCGATTCACATACATAAAGGATATGTTCTACTTCCCGGGATTTATCAAAACAAAAGAGCTGATGAGGCAAGCAGGTTCCATAAAGTCTTCAATGTGGTCATGATTCCAGGCTATGGGTTTTAAGGAGTCGATTCAAGTCAACCCTTTTTTTGGCGTCCAAAAGTTGACATTTTTCTTTTTAGTTGGGCAAATATCACTAATAAGACGTAAAAATTACAACCTAAAGTTGATACCCGAATAAATACTCGCAAAAAAAACAAGAGACATTGCATTCAAACGAACAACACTTTTTTAGCGTTATTAAATAAAACACTACAAGAAAACAGGTTTTTAGTGACGGAATTGATTCCGTCACTAAAATTCCGTCACCTAAAAGGCTTTTAGTGACGGAATTTGCCCGTTACTAAAATTCCGTCACCTAAACTAACCAATGTTAAGAAAACAGGTTTTTAGTGCGGAATTTGGCTCCGTCACTAAAATTTCGTCACCTAAAAGGCTTTTAGTGACGGAATTTGTTCCGTCACTAAAATTCCGTCACCTAAACTAACCAATATTAAGAAAACAAGTTTTTAGTGACGGAATTGGCTCCGTCACTAAAATTCCATCACCTAACACTAATAATTCTAATTATTTTTTGAGTTTTGGAGAAAACCCCCAAATGTATAATTTAGGGCTTTTTTTTTCTTTTCATTTCCCTCCATCTCTTTGAGCTCCCGCCACCTCCCTTTCTCCCAAAGTTCTCACCGCCGCCCCCTCCCTTTCTCCCCATTCCGTCATCGTCGGCCAAGGGCGGAGCCCGGAGCCACGACAGTCGACAGCCAGGAAGCCCGAAGCCACGACGAGACGGCGAACGACGAGCGGCGAGTAGCTGGGTCTGAGCGATTCGCGAGTCGCGACAGCTCGTTGGGATCTAGATCAGTAGATCTACGGTCGACGGACGACCACCTCTATTGACGGACGGCCACCTTTGCTGATGCCGGCCGCTGCTACCGCTACACGCCGACGGACGGCCACCTCTGCTGCATCTTGTTTATTCTGAAGAAGAAGACCTCCGTGGCTCTGTCCTCCGGTCACTCCACTCCACCGGACCACCGGCGCTAACGGCTCTGAGCTCCCAGTCTTCTTCGGTCTTCACCACCGGTGGGCGAATCGACGACAAATGTATGTTTCGAATTCTGATTACTTTATTTTTTCCACTGTTCGCCACTGATCTTGCCAATTACCGTGATGCATCTCTACAACTCTGTAACTCATTATTGTAATCAACTAATCATTACGGTCTAAACCTTCAACACCTACAAATCCGAAATAGAAATTCAATAATTTAAGGTTTGAATCTGTTAGAGTTGAAAAGACCAAAATAAAGTGGATATTGATTATTGATTATCTGAGTTCTGAATTGATTGAAGAATCCTAAAAAGACTCTGACTTTATCAGCTCAGATTGATATAAGGATCCTATAAGTAGACCTGGCAAACGGGTATACCCGTCGGATTCGGGTAAAATCCGATCGGGTCCGGATAAAAACGGATCGGGTATATTTTACCCGATTTTTCCCGGGTAGGCTTTTTTAAAACCCGTACCCTACCCTTGCGGGTAGGGTATTACCTGTGGGTAAAATATTAATTAATTAATTAATTTTTCTTTAATAAAACAATTTTTAATTACATCATTTTGTCATTTTTAATAGCCAATTCATTCTTCAATCTTTCGTATCTTTCTTCTCCTCAAAATTCATAACACAACAAACAATCTGCACATCTACACAACCACCATCAAGATCTCCACTGAAAGTTAAACAATAATCCACCATTCATATATACATCTACCGAACAAATTAATAAACGAATACATACAAATTACAAAGAAATAACAAAATCATTCATACCCGGCGTTTGATACATTCTAATTAGTTTAAAACAAAATTCATAACACAACTAAAAACATCAACAGGGGTTGAAAAAGTAGAGCGGTTGAAGTGGCCGGCGGCAGATCTGCGGATGAAGTGGCCGGCGGCAGATCTGCGGTTGAAGTGGCCGGCGTTGACGGTGTCTGTGGTAGTAGATCTGCGGAGGTGCACTGACGGCGGTAGTGATCATGCGGACAAAGCGACGGCGGCGGAGGCTAAGATCTTGTGGACTATGGACTATGGACTATGGAGTCAAGGTGGTGGTGCCCGGCGCGTGGGTTTGGCGTGGGGTGGAAGGTCTGCGAGTGTGGCCATGTGGGAGAGAGTGAGAGAAAAAGAGAAAGAAAACGGCGACATGCAAAAAAAAAGAATGAAGTGAGAATGGCAAGAAACCCTAAAAGCATTATATAGCACAAAAACCCCGGGTAATACGGGTAACTCGTATCCGACCCGAACCGATCCGAAAATTACGGGTCGATTCGGGTACGGGGTCTAATTTCAACGGTTCTCTTATATATGTACCCGTACCTGGCCTTTTTGAGCGGGTACCGGTAGACCCGCGGGTTCGGATAATATTTTGCCAAGTCTACCTCTAAGATCCTAATTGGATTCTAATTAGAGTTGGTCAAAGCTCAGTCCTACTAGGATTCCTCCTTCTACCACTATATAAAGGGGTCATGCCCCTCAGGTAAACCTAAGCTCACACATATACACATTGTGTCTTTATTGCTTCTCAGAGTTCTACATCGTTAGCCTTCTCTGACTTAAGCATCGGAGCGTTCCCCCGCCGGAACCCCACCCGGCGGTCACTCCGTGTTCTCTTTTGCAGGCCTGATTTCTGGTGCTGTTCCCGATCCAGTTTTTAGCTGCAACAGATTGGCGCCATCCGTGGGACCCCTACAGGGAACATGGCTAACCACTCTTCTTCCAATGACTCTTCACAGAATCTTTCCCAGAATCATCATGCGCGAACTAGCGACTCTCGTCGACCAGGTCATTCTCATGATCAGCGCTCGACCCCTTTGCACCGTCGTCGCACCAGTTCTTCTGAAGATAATTACGTCAACGTAACATCTGCTACTCCCGAATCAGAAACTAGACCTCGGAGAAACAAATCTCCAACGTCTACTCTGAAAAACGGTGACCTTCGCCATCGCCTGAACCGTCAGCTATTCAAAGCACCACATGATAACCTTACCAAGGAAATCCACGAACTGAAGGATGTTGTAAACACTCTTCAGCGAAAGCTTGACGTGGCAGCGGCTCCACAATCCACTCACCATTCCCATCTTGATCCTAGCGACCTTCGTCTTCGACTCACCTCCAGATCAAGCTACGGCCGCAAGTATCAATCAACGGCCGATCCAACTTATAATCCTAGAGAAAAGAGCAGAAATCACATGACCAGAAGTGGATCATGCTATCGACGAGATCCATCAGTCGAAGGCAGTACCAACTCATCTCCCCGGCGAGTCGCAAAAGCTGAAACTCCTCGAAGATCTATCCACAGGAAGGCAACGTCTGAGTTTCGTTCCCAAGAACGAAACTCCTGGAAGATAGTACCTAGAAATCGTTCTCCAGAACGATCTCTCCCAAGGGAAGAATCTGGATATCCGTTATCCGAAACTATTGAGAAAGCAAAGCTACCTCCCAACTTCCGAATGCCTCAGTGCGACCATTATGACGGGACGGGAGATCCTGGAGAACATGTTTATCAATTTGAAACCAACATGTTACTCCTCCAAGTTTCGGATGCTGTCATGTGTAGAGCCTTTCCCACTACTCTCAGAAAAGCTGCACATGCATGGTTCAAATCTCTAAAACCAAGATCAATCTATTCCTTCAGCCAATTATCGGATCTCTTCCGAAAGCACTTTGTAAGCAGTCGCTCCCGAAGAAAAAACTCGGCGAGCCTGCTTAACATTGTGCAGGAGAAAAAATAATCTTTGGCTTGTTTCCTTGGACGATTCAACACAGCGACTTTGGAGATTGATAATCTAGACGAGTCTGTGAAATACACCGCCTTTCTCCGCGGTCTCCGTCCGACATCCAAGTTTGCCTTCTCTGTGAACAAAAGTCCTCCAGGCAATATGAGAGCCCTACTTGAGAAGGCAAACAAATATATTCAAGCTGAAGAATACCTGGAGACACACAGAGGGCGACATGGAGAAGAAAAGGAAAACACGAAGAAACGATCTCGAGAAATAACTCCCCAAGGAGGAAAGTCAGTAAAACGATCTAAACCGGATGAGCGACATCTGAAAGATCCGTTTGCTTCGAAAGATCTCACACCCCTTAACGCCAAACCATCTCAGATTCTCCACGAGATCAAGGACAATCAAGCTCTCCAGTGGCCAGATAAGATGAGATCCCGGCCAAATAAAAGGAACAAAGATTTATGGTGTCACTTCCACAAAGATCATGGCCATGCAACTGATAACTGCGGGTCGCTTAAAGCAGCAATTGAGGCCCTTATCAAGCGTGGTCAGTTGAGAAAGTTCGTTGCTCCAAGGGAAGGACGACAACAGACACCCCCGGCCGCAAAAGAAAGAGAAGATTGAGAAGAGAATGCAGGTATAATCAACACTATATCTGGGGGATTGGCTGCAGGAGGATCATCTGGACAAGCTCGAAAAGCATACGCTAGAGAAATGTGCATAACGAGTCAACCCCCATGTAAAAAGCAGAAGGCAATACCCGCAGCGACGATCACCTTCTCTGATGAAGATTCGAAGGACGTAAAAACTCCTCATGATGATCCGTTAGTCATCACCATAAAGGCCGGGAACTTCGACATGAAACGCGTCCTGATCGATAACGGAAGTTCTGCGGAAGTCTTATTTTACGATGCATTCAAGAAGATGAACATTCCAACGGACCATCTCCGAAAGATGGATACACCGTTGTATGGATTCTCCAATCATCCAGTTGCAGTCGAAGGTATTATCGCACTCCCGGTTGCGATTGGCACACCTCCGACACAAGCCAACTTCATGCTTGATTTTGTGGTGGTAAAGGTCCCCTCAGCATACAACGCAATATTGGGGCGACCAGCGCTCAATCAGTTTCAGGCTGTAGTGTCAACTTATCACCTCAAAATGAAATTCCCCACAGAGCACGGGATTGGAGAGGTGAAAGGCGACCAAACTACAGCTCGCCAGTGCTACGTAACTTCATGCCGATCAAAAAGCAAGGAAGCACTCATTATAGACGACCTCCGGGAAGATACAAGGATACAAAGGGGAGAACCAGTTGAAGACCTTATCAGCATTGAAGTATATCCCGGGGAAGAAAGCAAGACGGTTCGGATAGGATCAAATCTTAAGGAAAACACCAAACTCGAGCTGGTGAACCTATTAAGAACCTATGCGGATATTTTTGCATGGACAGCCGCAGACATGCCTGGAATTGATCCTGAAGTCATTACCCATAGGCTGAATGTTGATCCATCCAAAAAATCTGTCAAGCAGAAGAAGAGGACTTTTGCACCAGAGAGACAGGAGAAGATTGAAGAAGAAGTAGATAAACTCCTAACGGCCAACTTCATTGAAGAGGTCCACTACCCAGATTGGATCGCCAATGTAGTCATGGTTCCTAAATCAGGCGACAGATGGCGGATATGTATCGATTACACGGATCTCAACAAAGCATGCCCGAAGGACAGCTACCCACTCCCAAGAATAGATCTTCTTATCGACTCTACGTCGGGCCATGAACTGCTTAGTTTCATGGATGCATATTCTGGTTATAACCAGATTATGATGCACAAAGACGACGTCTCCAAAACTTCGTTCATCACAGAGAGAGGGTTGTACTGCTACAAAGTGATGCCCTTTGGACTCAAGAATGCAGGAGCAACGTACCAGCGTCTGGTGAACATGATATTTCGAGACTTGATTGGGAAGAACATGGAAGTTTATGTCGACGATATGCTCGTCAAAAGCATAAAGTCTGAATTCCATGCCAAAGACTTGAAAGAAACTTTTGACATCCTTCGAAAGTATATATAGAATGAAGCTAAATCCACTCAAATGCGCTTTCAGAGTCGCATCAGGAAAGTTTTTGGGATTTATAGTTTCTCAACGAGGGATCGAAGCGAACCCAGAGAAGATCAAGGCTATCCAAAGCATAACAAACAAAAAAATAGTCAAGCAAGTACAAGAGTTGACGGGAAGGGTTGCAGCCTTGGGAAGGTTCATGGCCCGATCAGCTGAACGATGCTTGCCATTCTTCAAAGCTATCAGAAAAGCAAAAAGTTTCACTTGGACAGATGGCTGCCAGGAGTCGTTTGAAGAACTCAAAACTTATTTAAGTTCTCCACCCCTACTTTCAAAACCACTTTCAGGTGAAGACTTATTCCTATACCTCTCAGTCACAGACGTCGCAGTCAGTACTGTTCTAATTAAAGAAGAAGATGGAGTTCAGAAACCCATCTACTACATTAGCAAAGTCTTGCAAGATGTAGAGACCAGATACCCGAAGATCGACAAGATCGCACTAGCCCTTATCATATCGGCCAGGCGTCTTCGACCATACTTCCAGTCTCATACTATTATTGTACTGACGGACCAACCACTTAGAAAAGTTTTACTGAGCCCAGAGGCTTCAGGAAGACTAGTCAATTGGTCCGTAGAATTGGGGGAATTTGACATCCAATACAAACCTCGTACTGCAATCAAAGCTCAAGCCTTGGCCGACTTCATTGTAGAGTGTACACTACCTGAAGACCCTCCTCAATTAGTAATTTCAGAGGTTCCAGATCATTGGAATCTTTATGTAGACGGTTCTTCAGCTATTGGCAGTAGCGGAGCGGGGATTATTCTTATAAGTCCAGAAGGATTTACTATCGAATACGCACTCCGCTTCGGTTTTCAAGCCTCGAATAACGAAGCAGAGTATGAGGCCCTTCTTGCGGGGATAAGGTTAGCACACGCCTTAAAGGTGGACTCCCTATCAGTTCATAGTGATTCACAACTGGTGGTCAATCACGTCCTGGGAGATTATGAAGCCAGAGATGAAAGAATGGCTCAATATCTCGACTTAGTTAAAACTTCAGCGGTGAAGTTTTAAAATTTCACCATTCGCCAGATCCCCCGGGATCAGAATACTCAGGCAGATGCATTATCAAGGCTCGCCTCCATTGAAGAAATTGATGTCCGACGACCGATATACCTTGAGTTCCTCAAGGACCGCAGTATCACTTCTCAAGCTAATGTTGAAGTAATAGATCAAGAACCCTGTTGGATGGACACAATCATCAAATACCTGTCCACGGGCGAATTACCAAGTACAAGACACGAAGCCAGAAATCTTCGTGTCAAAGCTGCACGGTATGCTTTAGTAGAAGGGACTTTATACAAGAAATCGTTCAGCCTTCCTTACCTCAGATGTCTATGTCCATCAGAATCCCTTTACGCATTACAAGAAGTTCATGAAGGGATATGTGGCCAACATCTTGGAGGGAGAACATTGGCACAGAAAATCCTAAGGCAAGGATACTACTGGCCTGCGATGCAGAAAGACGCGATTGACTTCACT
Source organism: Escallonia rubra (assembly GCA_033065855.1). NCBI lineage: Eukaryota > Viridiplantae > Streptophyta > Magnoliopsida > Escalloniales > Escalloniaceae > Escallonia > Escallonia rubra. Next base: position 20,616 of record JAVXUO010000284.1, read on the forward strand.
CGAAGATGTGATAGATGTCAGAAATTCGCGCCGGTTTCTCATACATCGGTTGTTCCTTTGGCCTCAATTGTTTCTCCAATCCCCTTTGCTGTTTGGGGAATGGATCTTTTGGGACCTTTTCCCATGGCGACTGGACAACGACGATTTGTAATCGTGACAATAGACTACTTCACCAAATGGACTGAAGCAGAATCTTTGGCAACCATTACTTCAGCCAAGTGTGAAGAGTTCTTCTGGAAAAATGTCGTCTGCCGCTTTGGAGTACCAAGGGCCTTGATCGTTGATAATGGAAAGCAATTTGACAACAACAACTTTCGAACCTTTTGTACGAATCTATCAATTGATTTAAGATTTACTTCTGTAGCTCATCCACAATCCAACGGACAGACTGAAAACATGAATCGAATCATCCTACAAGGATTGAAGAAGAAGCTAGACGAAGCTAAAGGCGCATGGGTGGATGAACTCCCCAAAGTGTTGTGGGCTTATCGAACAACCCCACATTCAGTCACAGGGGAAACACCATTCTTACTCTGCTATGGAACGGAAGTAATGTTACCAGTGGAGATAGGAATTCCAACAATACGGGCCATACACTTCAACGAACTAAACAACGAAGATGGACTCCGAGCAAATCTTGATTTGGTAGAAGAAGCTTGAACTCAAGCCCATGCACGATCTGTCGTCATAAAACAACGAGTGGCACGATATTACAATCAGAGAGTCCGATCCAAGCAGCTCAACGAGGGAGATTTGGTCCTTCGCAAACTAGAAGTTTCCGATCCGAAGGCAGCGACGGGAAAGTTATCTCCAAACTGGGAAGGACCCTACCATGTTATAAAGGTGCTGATTCCGTGTGCCTACGCACTAGGGACACTTTCTGGAGAATCCATCCCTCGTACTTGGAATGCTGAGAACTTGCGCAGATATTACCAGTAGTGTCTCGGCATGAGCCAAAACACTTCCTTTTTTGGGGGGTAAGGGGCACAGACCTTATCAGAACTCCAACATCTTAAAAATAATCTTTAGCAGATTGTTTCGAATAAATGGGTTGTTAAGCAATCCAATGTAAACTTCAGTTTTTACTCTAGTAATAAAGTTGTTCTTTCTAAGTATTGTTGTAATAGAAGCTTAGCCAGAACATTCAGTCCGAACAGAATGATGGCCGAGCACTCTGCCCGAACAGAGTGACAAGCTTAGCCAGAACATTCTGTCCGAACAGAGTGACGGCCGAACGCTCTGCCCGAACAGAGCGACAAGCTTAGCCAAAACATTATGTCCGAACAGGGTGACGGCCGAACACTTTGCCCGAACAGAGTGACAAGCATAGCCAAAACATTCTGCCCGAACAGGGTGACGGCCGAACACTCTGTCTGAACAGAGTGACAAGCTTAGCCAACACATTCTGTCCGAACAGAGTGACGGCCGAACACTCTGCCCGAACAGAGTGACAAGCATAGCCAAAACATTATGTCCGAACCGAGTGATGGCTGAACACTATGCCAGAACAGAGTGATAAGCATAGCCAAAACATTCTGTCCGAACAGAATGACGGCCGATCACTCTACCCGAACAGAGTGACAAGCTTAGCCAAAACATTCTGTCCGAACAGAGTGACGGCCGAGCACTCTGCCCGAACAGAGTGACGAGCTTAGCCAAAACATCCTGTCCGAACAGAGCGACGGCCGAGCACTATGCCCGAACAGAGTGACGAGCTTAGCCAAAACATACTATCCGAACAGAGTGACGGCCGAACGCTCTGCCCGAACAGAGCGACAAGCTTAGCCAAAACATTATGTCCGAACAGAGTGACGGCCGAGCACTTTGCCCGAACAGAGTAAGAAATTTGAACCAAAACATTCTGTTTAAACAGAGTGATGGCCGAGCACTCTGCCCGAACAGAGTGTATAACTCTTGAGTTTTCAAAATACAAGAGAAGCCAGACGGATTAGCTACAGATCTAAGTTCGTGAAGAAACAAAAGTTAATGGGGGCATCGTCACTCCACCAAAACTTTTGCATCTTCGAAATATGGGCCGAGCGAGGGTGCTTGACCTCTTTGCCGACTCTTTAAGTGACGATTAAAGGGTTTGAGTCAAAGTAAAAATGAATAATACTGTGTGAATGGTAAAACACAAAACCATGAGAAACACATAGTAAAAGCAAATTACTGTAAAATTAAAGATAGAGTTTTACATATAAGCCCTTAAGAGGGCATTGAAAACCTGTCTCAACAAAACAAAGAGGCTAGCTACAAGTCTAAGCCTCGGGGGCATCACCAGAAGGACCTTCGCCTGGAAGATCAGAAGCTGCAACATCTCCTGCCTCTGGAGGCATAACAGTCTCCCCAGATGGTGACCCAACCGCAGGCAGAACAAAATCATCCAAGGGGATATTAGGGAAGCGCTCAGCAAACATCTCCTTGGCCTTCACAAAGCCAAGCTCATAAATCTCCAGGCCATCTTCGGTCCGCTTCTTCAGCCATTCATCCCCCGCGTTCCCCTCTAAGAAATCGCGAATGCCTTGGTCTCGAGCTTTGATCACCTCTTCTGCAGCCCTCTTCTTAACTCGATCCAGTTTCTTCTCCAGAGACGCAATCCGATCAAGATGATCTTCCTCACGCTTGCTCAGCTCTTCAGCACGATGGGTGGCTTCCTGTGCTTCCTTAACTGCTTCCCTTGTCAGCTGGGCCTCCTCGGCCGCCACCTGCCTTGCCATCTCAAAGCGAGAAAACATCTCAGATCCACTGGCGTACATCTGGAATGAAGATAAAGATCAGCAGCTGAATGAAACTTGAAAACAAAACATAAAACCTAGTTAAGACAAAGGACGTTACCGTATAGACGGCCTGGGCAAAGGAGCAAGCAAAAGTCTCATGGGTCTGATTCTGGAAAACCTCATTGTCTCGGGGAAGAATCCCATGACGAAGATGTTGCTCTGAGACCTGACTGTCTGGCATCCCGAGATCATCACGCCTAAGTGTCCATCTCGGACGAAAGATGGGATCATCCTCAATAGAAACTTGCTCAAGTATCCGCGGAGAGCGTTCTGAAGGAGTGACTCTAGTCCTCTTAGGAGCAGGAGGCAACTCCACACTTGGCTGCTTCTCCTTTCGCTTTCCCTTAGCTTTCTGAAGAACGCCAAGGAAGCCTCCATGCTGCGATTTTCCACCACCACTAGCCATTTCTGCAATGAAGAAAGAAGTCAATACGGGAATAAGTATTGAAATCAAGTTTAATCCAATATCTTATGCAAAGCACACCTAAAGGAACGGTCTCGGCTGATGACACGCTAGGAATAGCAGGAAGATGAGGAATCAGAAGACCAGCTGGAATGGGCTTTGAAGGTATGATCTTCGCCCACTCCAATTGCTCCTCCGAAAGAGGCTCATCTATACAAAGACCGTCTCGAAGTTTAATATGACTAAGTATGTGCTTAGTCTGGCTGTTGGGAGTAGGCTTGCCAGGATTTTCAAAATCCTTACAATAAGGGTTCCACACTCTGTCAAAAGGAAGGTCCCCCTTGTCCAGTCGGCCAACAAAGAAGTATCTGGAATGCCAGCCTTTATTTGACTTCGGGCCTCCCTTCAGAATTCGTTGCCTACTGTGAATGTAATACCATCCGGGGCAGTTGGCAACTCCTTTGACGAAACAGACTTCAAAGAAGACTCTCATAAAATCTGTTACATCTGGTTTGTAACCTGAAGTCTGGACCAAATATATGAGACCAGCACGCTTTCTCCAACCATTTGGAACAAGCTGCCCGGGAGCCATGCGATAATGCTCAAAGAAACGAAAAGCAAAAGGATGGAGAGGAAGTCTATACCCAGACTTCACCTGCTCTTCGTAGACACCCGTTTCAAACTTTGTGCCGTAGTTAGATGGTTCACCTAAACCAGGAAGATGAGCATACCAACCTTCGGGAAGAGGATATTCCCGAATTAAATCATGCAAATCTTCGGTCGACATCTTACTAGACTTTTCGTCAGCAGTATACCAAGGCTTGGGATTAGCCTTATCTTCGGCCTGATCCTTTACTTCTCCTAAAGGATTCCTCCCAGATAAAAATTGTGAAGGCTGTAAAGATGAAGATGGTAATGGTTGAGAGGATGAAGGTTGAAGTCGTTGAGAGGATGAAGGTTGGAATGGTTGAGAAGTTGAAGGTAGTGGGGGTTGTGGATTTGAAGTCCCAACTTCACTTCCTGAAGTTGCAACTCGCTCTGAACTCGAAGACGAACTACTACTCGAGTTAGAAACTGAAGTATCAGACATGTTTTCTACTTCTACTGCAAATATGAGACTACGACAAACATGAAGTGCTGAACAGGAATGGTAGAAGAAAAGACTTACTTGCAGAGTAATGTGCTCCCAAAAATTTCGAGTGAAGAAAAAATGAAGTGGAAGTTCTCTTTCATAGAGAAACGCCAAGTAACCGTTTCTTGGTAAACGCAACGGTTCATGTACCTGCAACGTGTCACAAGCTGAAGAAAATAGGAGCTTAAAAATTTTCAAAAAAATTCCGGCTCAAATTCCCGCACGTGACACGTTGGAAACACCAAAAGTTATGCCCGAGCAGAATCTCGCCCGAACACTCTGCCCGAGCAGAGTGCCAACGACCGAGCAGAATTCTGCCCGAGCAGAATCTCGCCCGAACACTCTGCCCGAGCAGAGTGCCAACGACCGAGCAGAATCTCGCCAGAACACTCTGCCCGAACAGAGTGCCAACGGCCGAACAGAAATCTGTCCGAGCAGAATCACGCCCGAACACTCTGCCCGAGCAGAGTGCCAACGGCCGAGCAGAATTCTGTCCGAGCAGAATCTCGTCCGAACACTCTGCCCGAACAGAGTGCCAACGGCCGAGCAGAATTCTGTCCGAGCAGAATCTCGTCCGAACACTCTGTCCGAGCAGAGTGTCAACGGCTGAGCAGAATTCCGTCCGAGCAGAATATCGTCCGAGCAGAATCTCGTCCGAACACTCTGCCCGAACAGAGTGCCAACGGCCGAGCAGAATTCTGTCCGAGCAGAATCTCGTCCGAACACTCTGCCCGAACAGAGTGTCAACGGCCGAGCAGAATTCCGTCCGAGCAGAATATCGTCCGAGCAGAATGCTTTCCGAACAGAATATCGTCCGAGCATATTTATGTCCGAACAGAATCCCATCCGAACAAATTCATGCCCGAACAGAATCATATCCGAACAAGAATCTGCCCGAACAGATTCATGTCCGAACAGAATCTCGTCCGAGCAGAATACTCTTTGAAATTTTGAAATGTTGACAAACGGATTCAATTCTGTTTTTGGCATATTTTGCTATCACCAGTGGAAAAAGTGTGCTTCCACCCGCTTCATTAACGCTGGTAAAAGCAGGGGGCATATGATATAGCTAAAAATATCCCTCCAATCTACGGACGACACGTGGCGGTTATGACACGTAACCCGTACTGACTCACTACTGATATGGCACTTACCATATCAATCATCGGACAGTATCCGAAAAAGACTCTGACTCTATCAGCTCAGATTGACATAAGGATCCTCTCAGATCCTAATTGGATTCTAATTAGAGTTGGTCAAAGCTCAGTCCTACTAGGATTCCTCCTTCTACCACTATATAAAGGGGTCATGCCCCTCAGGTAAACCTAAGCTCACACATATACACATTGTGTCTTTATTGCTTCTCAGAGTTCTACATCGTTAGCCTTCTCTGACTTAAGCATCGGAGCGTTCCCTAGCCGGAACCCCACCCGGCGGTCACTCCGTGTTCTCTTTTGCAAGCCTGATTTCTGGTGCTGTTCCCGATCCAGTTTTTAGCTGCAACAGGACCCAATTGGATTTAAAGTGTGATTATTGAGATTGTTGACGGAGGATGTGACCAATTGGATTGAATGTGTGATTTAGTTGAATGATAGTTTATTGGTCGGTTGAATGATAGTTGAATGGTCGGTTGAATGTGCGATTTAGTTGAATGGTCGGTTGAATGTGCGATTTTGTTATTGATTATCTGAGTTCCGAATTATAATTTGGTAATTAGTATCAGAGCTATATTGTGTTATTCATTGTAGGGATTGAACTAGCAGAGATATTGGAATTTTTGATCTAGGTCTATGGGTATTGTGAGCATTACTATGTTGTGGATATTATTACGAGTTATCATGTTGGTTGTAGGTTATTTCTATACAAGTGATCATGTCTTAAGTGTAGTCTAATTAGATAATGACTTAAGTGTAGTCTAATTAGATTATGTGCGAGCATATATGATTCATGATTCTTCACCATATTATTTATGATGTGAATTTTTAGTAATTGTTAGTTAAATTTATCTTTATATAATTGTGCAGCCATCCAGAAATACTGAGGATGATGATGACAATGATGGTTTGGATGCCAATGAGGAGTATGACCTTGATGAGGATGGAAATTGAGTGACCAACTAATCCCCTCTCTTTAATTTGAAATGTTCAAACATCAACTTACTTTCATGTTTAAGGATGATCGCTACTATATGATAGTTTAGGATTTGTGTTGGACTTGGTATTTTATGTGTTTGTGGACTTGTGGAGTTTGTGTTGATGAAAATTGTGGAGGTTGATTTGGTAATGGATTTTGTGTTAATGGATTTTGTGGAGATTGACGTAATAATGGATTTTGTGGATATTGACGTAGTAATGGATTTTGTGTGCTTGATGAGTTGATGGATTTGTTGTATACAGGTTTGAGAAAAAAAAAAAAAAAAAAAAAAATAGGCGGAACTATACTTCTTTTGTTTTATAATTTTAGCGACGATTATGATTTGTCGCTAAAAGCATAAAACATTGATAAAATACCTTTAGTGACGGAATTTTTCCGTCACCATTTATTTTAGTGACGTATTTCATGTGACGGAATTTTCCTTTTTCAATTATTTTTAGTGACGTATTTATGTGACGGAATTTTCCGTCAACAATTATTTTATACGAAATTTTAAAAAAAATATTCGAAATATAAAATACCTTTAGTGACGGAAATTTTCCGTCACTAAATGTCTCCATTCCGTCACTGAAGATAGTGACAGAATCGTTAATGCCGGCACTAACTTTTTAGTGACGGGGGTATATGCGACGAATCGTGTGACGGAATTTTCCGTCATTAAAACTTTTAGCGATGGAAATTGCTTTTTTAGCGACGGAAATTGCTTTTTTAGTGACGGAAATTTCCGTCGCTAAAACCCTGTTTTCTTGTAGTGAAAGCCACTAATAATATTTAGAGACGATTGATTGTCGCTATATATGGGATAAGATAAAGATTCTTCCAAATTGGATAACAGCCAAATTTTTTCTAGTTCTGAAATATGATCAACACCTTGGAGAAAAGTGGAGTAAAGCATGGGAGTTGTCCGTGTTCGTGGGTGCCAACTAAGGAGTATCCAGAATGGGATGACGCATAGAAAATGAATCAAACCCGCCATGGACTGGATCAGAGAGCAGTTTATAGGGCTGCATCGGCTTACACCAAACCTAACACTCATGAATGGGGGCTCTACCAAAAGCCAGAACTAAAGGATTTGAAAGTTGCAGTATGCGTAGTATGAGTCTAGATGGCGTGTAATCCTAAGTTGCAAGAAAAACCTTAAACATATGCCAACTTACACTGGGCTTAGCACTCATGGATGGGGATCTCGAAAGCTAGATCCAAAGGATTTGAAAGTTGGAGTATGCCTCTCTACGAGTCTTGACGATCCATTATCCCAAGTTGGGAGAGAAACTTTGGAGAGACGTCATTATTCCCTATACTTGCATCTGATTTATTTAAGTCTTATCAGATAATGCAAATAACATCAGACTCATTTGAAATGCACGTGTAGATTGCTGGTTACTTAAAGGCAGAAATCTAAAAAAGACATTGCTTTGCCTAGGCCCTGGCAAGTTATTTGGAGAGGTGATTCTTTACAATGTTTTTGTGCTTGGTTCTAGAGGCTCCATTCTGGCATGGGTCTTCTGGCTATAGTCGATTCAGTAAGAACATTACCAACCTCGAGAATTACGCTTAATTTGAAGAACAATACGCACTGTTTTAGTGCCGTTCTTCAATCGAGCATTCTCAACAACGAGGATTAATCTCTCTTTGATCCTAAACATCAAAGGAGGATTCGCCTTCAATCTTGGCGATTCCAAAGTCGAGAATCGCCTTCAAGAAGGAAGTCAAAAACAACGGTTCGAGAACAAGCTTCTCAGCCCTTGGATCGTGGCTTTGCAGAGATCGAATAAGAGGACCCGGATTTATTTTCAATATAAATCATAGAGTGGTGTAACCTATAGTTTAAATTTGATAAATTGATTTTTGTTGCATTATTTCCTGTCTTGCAATTTTAGACACGAAAATTGTACGTACAATATGGACTTTGTGCACTGAAAGGATACCACCCACATTATCCCGTAGAATACAACTGAGTAATAACATCGGCCGTGAGTGTTAGGCAGAGACTCGGTCCCATACTCCCAGTTTTCAAAGTTTTAGAGGAACACAGTATTAACGGACAAGTTAGTCAATAGTTTGACCCTATTATAATCTAAACATCTCATTCTGAAGTAATCAATAATTGAAGATGATAATCAAAGGCGCATGGAATCTGACGTAATAGCTAAAAACGACACCAGCTTTGGCTACTTTCTATTAATCAATTGTTGCTAACCATGGTTGACAACCACCGAATGTATGCTGGCCTTGGCCTTTTCATACCTTTGCATATACTTGACTGCATTAGTCTTATCAGACGGCCAAAACTTATTATTGGAAGCAACTTGATTTTATTTTAAAGCATACATAAAAAGTTTGTGTATGTTACATACACAAACTAAGTACAGAGTTTTTGGGGGTCAATACAAGTTGTAAAGTGTAACCATTTGAGATATCTGGAGGCTGCCTCACTAGCTAGAAGCGAACTGGGAATGGCAGAGATTGCAGTATCCTTCTTGCTTAAGGAGCTAGCAGTCTCCCTCCATGACGAAAAGAGTCTTCTTGGAGGTGTTAGGGAGGAAGCGGAGTACATAAGAGCAAAACTAGAGCAAATGAGAGCTTTTCTAAGCGTCGCTGATGCAAAGGAAGAGAGTGATCCCCGGCTAGAGGTATTAATTAAACAAGTGCGAGATGTTGCTTATGACACCGAAGACATCCTTGATGAATTCATTCTCGGCCTGGTTAATAATCATCGCGATGGATTCTTCGGACCTTTGTATAGGATCACTTGGTATGTAAAAAAAATCAAAGCTCACCATCAAATTGCTTCCAAGATAAAAATGATCAGACCAAGAATCGACAATATTTTTCAAAACTATGGTGGTTTTGACTATGCCTCAAGGTCAACCATCGTCAACGACGCATGGCAGCATGATCGTCGAGGGGATGCACTTTTTAAAGATAAATGGCCCATGCTAGAAGAGAGTAAGTGAGCTTTGAATAGGAGAAAGTATTGACACCAACATGACACCTCATTGCCTTTGAGGATTGGGCTTGCTTTGGTGCATGGAGGTTGGCCAAAAAAAAAAAAGTCATGGCCTTTTCATGACAGTCTCTTAAATTCTCACTCGAATGTCTAAGTTTCACACCAAATTCTCCCTTTTGGTTTTTTTTGATATTCAATTCCGAAGGAAATAAATTTTTGATTTTTGCGCTTGAAAGGACAATGATCATCACACCAAAGTGCAGAAAAGAAGTGTCAACGAGATAGACCACTAGGCTTGAATTCAAAAACCATCTTTTGGCATAACTTCTTGAAGTGATTGGCCAACTAAGGATTCAAGAGGTATGAGATCGGTAATTCTCTCTTACTTTCAAAATTGTTACGCTCTCGTCTTACTAAGGATGGACTCCTATACTTACACAAACTTTATTTGACTTAGACCCTAAAAGAGCCTTCTAAGAAGGGAAGAAATTATTTTTGAATTTTTAAAATTTTGTGTTGTTTGTACTTTTTATCATTAGCCACAAAAGACTAAATCAACAATCAAAGAGTAAAGAGAAACAATAACTTATTATTTATCAAAAGAACAAGTTCGAAAAGATAATCTAGAAAATGCTAAGAAAAATACTTAAAATAGAAATGAGCTAAGGTTCTAGCCCGACATCAGGACAATCGATCCGACATGCTTTGTCTAAAACTTGGATGACCCGACCTACGATGTCCTCTTCTTGGTTGAGCACGAAAGGATCTAATGCTTAGAGAGATGTCTTAACCGTGTCCATTTGGTGCCCCGGTAGAGGCACTTTTCTCACATCGAGTTTGGTAAGAGGGCTGATCTTAATTACCCTTGTCAATGAGATCCTGAATAGCATTCATCAAGGTCATACACATATATGTGTAGTGCCCAGTTCCTTGGTGATATTCACATCAAGCATGTAGGTTCGGCCCCTTTGGTGTAGCAGTGGGGGGCATCTTGGCAATCATTCATTTATTGAGTAGGTGCTCAAACACTTTGATCATTGAAGCGTGCAGATTAGAGAATTTCCGCTTGGTATTTGGCTTCCGCGAGACCTCCACTTGAAGCTCAACTTTATTCATATCATGGTCTATGTCTTATGATAAGTAAAAAATACCCTTAATTTTTTTATTCTAACCCAAAAAGGGCATTTCAAGAAAGAAAAAAAAAGGATTAGAAATATAGATAGATATAGATATAGATAGATAGGCAAGTTGATCACGATGTTAACGGACAAGTTGATCAATATTTTGACCCTATTATAAATCAAACATCTCATTCTGAAGTAATTAATAATTGAAAATGATTATCAAAGGTGCATGGAATCCGACGCAATAGCTAAAAGGGACACCAGCTTTGGCCACTTTCTATTAATCAATTGTTGCTAACCATGATTGACAACCACCACCCCATGATTGACAACCACCAAATGTATGCCGGCCTTGGCCTTTTCACACCTTTGCATATACTGGACTTCATTAGTCGTACCAAATGGCCAAACTTTGGTCTTGGAAGCTACTTGATTCAATTTCAAAGTATACACGATCCAAGTACCAAGTCTTTCGAGGTCAATACAAGTTGTAACCATTTGAGATATCTGAAGGCTGCCTCGCTAGCAAAGAACAGTGAATGGCAGAGATTCCAGTATCCTTCTTGCTTAACCAGCTAGGAGTCTTCCTCAGTGAAGAAAAGAGTCTTCTTGGAGGTTTTCGGGAGGAAGCCGAGTACATAAGAGCAAAGCTGGAGCAAATGAGAGCTTTTTTGAGAATCGCTGATGCAAAGGAAGAGAGTGATCCCCGGCTACAAGTATGGATTAAACAAGTTCGAAATGTTGCTTATGACACTGAAGACATCCTTGATGAATTCATTCTCCACCTGGCTAATAATCATCGCGATGAATTCTTCGGGTCTTTGTATAGGATCACTTGGTATGTAAAGAAAATCAAAGCTCACCATCAGATTGCTACCAAGATACAAAGGATCAGAGCAAGAATCGACAATATTTTGCAAAGCTATGCTGGTTTTGACCATGGCTCAAGTTCAACCATCACCAACAACGCATGGCTTGATCGCCGAGGGGATGCACTTCTAATAGAAGAGGCTGAGCTTGTGGGCATCGAACGGCCAAAGCGTCAGCTGATTAGTTGGCTTGTCAATGATGATTCTGGGCTCAAAGTGGTGTCGGTGGCAGGAATGGGAGGGTCGGGGAAGACCACATTGGTAAAGAAAGTATACGAAGATACAGAAGTGAAGAGGTATTTCCAATGCCCTGTCTGGATCAATGTTTCACAGTCGTGAAAGATCGAGGAGCTTCTGAAACAAGTAATCCACCAACTCTTTCATGAAGTCAGCCAACCGGTCCCTCAAGCGGTGGAAATCATGGATAGCCACGGCATGAAAGAACATATCAGAAACTTCCTCCAACATAGCAGGTATGTGCTTGTTCTAGATGATGTTTGGAGTTTAGATGCGTGGATTGCAATGGAAATTGCATTGCCGGATAACAGTCACGGCAGTCGTGTACTGCTGACAACCCGTGACTTAAAAATAGCTTCTACTTGTTGCTTAAATTCTAGTGGCAAAACTTACACAATGAATGCCTTGTCTCCAAAGGAGTCTTGGACTTTATTTTGTAAAAAGGTGTTTCAAGGGAATGACTGCCCTCAACCTCTGTATCCACTCTCCAAATGTTTCTTAGAGAAATGTGAGGGCTTGCCGCTTGCAATTGTGGCGATGGGCGGTTTTTTGGCCACAAAAGACAGGAGAATTGAAGAGTCGGATATGATTCGGCGAAGTCTTGGTGATGAGCTTGATAGTAATGACCAATTCGGGTTTATGAAAAGAATACTCTTTCTCAGTTACTTTGACTTGCCTTCGCATCTCAAAGTTTGTTTATTGTACTTGAGCGTTTTTCCTGAGGATTATGAGATATAGAAGAAGAGGCTGATACAGTTGTGGATTGCAGAAGGATTTCTGCAAGTCCGAGAAGGGAAGACTTTAGAAGAAGTTGCTGAGAACTATCTCAATAATCTTGTCAATCGAAGTTTGGTCCAAGTGGCGAGGACAACTCTTGAAGGAAAGCTTAGGACTTGTCGCGTCCATGACCTCTAGCGTGATCTGATTCTTTTGAAGTCAAGAGAGCAAAGCATTGGTACCATAATCAGTGGGCACAATGCAAAGTGGCGATGCCTAGCAATCCACAATTCCGTTGAAAATATACACCAGAGTGAATCCTATAGTCGATTGCGTTCCCTGCTCATATTTGGGGTTGTAGATCCGCTTTCTAAGTCATCCATATCTATGTTCTTAAGCAGTCGGCTATTGAAGGTTTTAGATCTGAGAGGTGCTCCGTTAGAGAAAATTCCAAGCTTAGTTTTCACGTTAATTCATTTGAGGTATCTAAGTATGAGGGGAACAAATGTGAGGTTGGTTCCCAAATCGATTAGAAAGCTTCAAAACTTGGAGACATTAGATCTAAAGTATACTTATGTGACAGAATTGCCGGCTGAAATTTTGAGACTTCATAAATTGCGCCATGTCTTAGTGTACCGCTATGACGTCACGGCACTCGGTTTTAAGGCTCCATATAAGATAGGAGATTTGATCTCCCTACAAAAGCTATGTTACATAGAGGCGGGTGAGATCAAGGGGAGCGGTGGCAGTTGTAACATTGTGACAGAGATAGGGAAGCTGACCCAACTCAGGAGGCTAGGCATTACCAAGTTAAGACGCAAAGATGGAACGGCTTTCTGCTCCTCCATTGAGAAACTAACCAACCTCAGATCATTGAATGTTATTTCAGTCGCCGAGGATGAGATTCTTGATGTGCAGTCCCTCTCATCGGCTCCTCAGTTTCTTCGAACGCTAGCATTAGAGGGACGTTTAGAGAAGTTGCCGAAGTGGATACCTTCTCTTCACAGCCTGGTCAAAATTTGCTTACGCCACAGCCAACTAGGGGATGGTCCACTGCAGTCGCTTGAAGCTTTGCCCAATCTTGAAATAATTTTACTCTTTCGAGCGTACGAGGGGGAGAGCTTGACTTTTAAGGCCGGAGGGTTTCAAAGACTCAAGGTATTAGGGCTTCTTCAATTGAAACGATTGAGATCGGTGACAGTGGAGGATGGAGCGATGCCTCATCTTGAAAAATTACGATTTGAGGGCTGTAAATTGGTGGATGAGTTGCCCTCAGGCCTCCAACATCTAACCAACTTGCAATTTCTTGGGCTCGTTGACATGCCCGATAAATTGACTGCGCCACTACAAGGTCAGGGTAACCCGAATATAGCCCACATCCCCAAAGTTTGGATCGGAGGCGGGTAGGGTGATGATGGTCTCCCGATTGGACAGTTTCTGTAGAAAGAGGAGCTTCACTAGCTGAATGATGCTCTGTAAACAGCAAGGGGATACGAGTGCCCAAAGGACGCAGGCAGCATATATCGGCTTCGTTGCAAGTTCTAAGCATCTTCACACAACCCGCATGGTAGCCAAATTTTTCCTTGTTTCAGACATTAGTTTCTAGATGATATATTTACTGGTTTTGTAAATTGTTTAATAACGCAGCTAAGCACACAAAACTTAAAGTTTTCAATACTTTTCAATTAAGTGCGTTTGATAATGATAAACCTTATATCACTTAAAAAATTAATTCTTACCCTAAAATTTTAATTGAGATGATTAAAAATTATTTAACACATTTTTACATACAAAAATAATTATCACCACGATGCCGCCTTAATTAATTTGCTGACAACACTGTCTCCATCACAATACGTACAACCACTACCACAACCATTATTTCATTTTGCTACCACCACTACAATTACAATGACCTAGCAAGTATCACCACCACTACCGACACCGCCATCTCCACCATATCGTCGTTATTGTCACTATGTCAATTTCTGCCAAAATCATTTAAAGACCCACCACATTACAACCACTGCCTTGACCACTTGTTGCTGCTTATTGCTATCATCACAATTACCAACACCACGTCTTCGCGCACCATTACCACCTTTTTGCCGCCGCTGCCACCACCACCACCAACACAATTTTAGTTCCTCCAAAAAAGTTATTAAGTACATAAACAAATGCATAATTTTGGTGAAATGAATAAACTTGTAAATAAATAATTTTTAGACATCTGCTTTTGGTTTACCAAACATGTTAACTTATTTTTCATTGAGTCCCTTTAAGTTTTTTAGTTTAACGAATTCAGTGCTTAACTTTTGCAACACTTAAATTTCAGTTTTATCAAACAACCCCAGTGTTCCACATGTTACAATTTAGGATCCGCAAGAAAAAAAATAACAGATGCGAAACAAAGCGCGTTGTCTTTGTTTTGAAAATGAAAATTACTCAGAAGAAGTTTTCTTTTTTCAGAAATACAGGCACATTAAGGGTGGCTGGGTGGGTTGGATTTGGGTATAAGTTAAACAGGTTCGGGTATAAAGAGGTCATTGCTCATTTTACCCATTTATTAATGGGTTAATTGGATTGTCACATTAAATGGGTTGGTTTCACTCTTTAATCCAATAGGGACCCATGAATGTTTCTTGAAAAAAATTTGGCTGCTACCCCGGCTAAAGGAATCTTCCTTCTATTCCTTATATAGCGATAATCAATCGTTTCTAAATGTTTCTAGTAACTTTTATTTAGTGACACTAAAAAAGTGCTGCTAATAACTAAAAGTATTATAAGAAACGTCACTAGAAATATTTAACAACTATTAATTGTCACTATACATGGAACTGGAAGAATATTCCTACAACCCGGGTATGAGTCAAAAGTTTGTTCTTCTTTTTACGCTAGGATACAATACAAATTTTCAACTCCTCTCCTTCTCTTTACACACGAACACAACCCCGTCGCCACACAGACAACCACCACTTTCATGCCACAATTACAATCATACACACAACTATAACCACCACTGTATTACAAATGCCAAACAACCACCATTTGCCACCATCTGACCTATTTATATGCTTAATCCCATATAAATAGAGATGTCAAAGGGCCGGGCTTGGGCCGGCCCAGCCCAAGCCCATCGGGCCTGCTGTGGGGCCGGGCCGGGGCCGGGCCAGTGGGGCTGCCAACCGGGCCGGGCCGGGCCGGGCCTGCCGAAGGGAAACCTAGGCCCAGTCCAGGCCCTGGCCCTGGCCCTAGGCCCAATATCTAGGGCCGGGCTTGGGCCGGGCCCGGGCCCAAAATTTTTTTTCTTCTTCTTGTTATTCAATTTTAAATTTCATCTCTAGCCTCTAGGCAATATTCACATTGTGAATAAGCTAATCTTTATCCTTTTATTTCATTATAAGTAATATACATATGTATGTATGTATATAATAATAATATTTGTTAGCCATTATATTTTTTATTATATGTTAAACATTTTCATACTCTTCTTGGTGAGCTTTATTAATAAAATCTTAACACATAACAATTTATATAGAAAAATAATAAATGTATTCATAGGCCCTCCTCCTTTTATCCGGGCTTGGGACCGGCTGCTTGTAAACAAACAGGCGAAGTTACCTATTTTTTTATATATACGAAAAAATATATATCTTGCTTGTAAAAAATTATTTTATATATATGAAAAAAAAAGTATATTTTGTGAAAAAATTTATTCTTAAAACTCTAACAATCAAAATAATAATGCATGTGTCTATCCAAAATATCAGCAATCAAAGATCAAGAAATCTGCAACGTCAACCAAAAGGATCAAAAGAGGAAAATAAAAACAAATTACCTAATCATCCGGAAGTACTTCAATATCCGAGTCACTGCTCTTCCTATCATCAATCGGTTTATCTTGCTCGCGGTATTTCGCATCAAGATAATCCTTCCAACATACACATAGCTCGAGCGACTCGGGGTTAAGACGACTCCTCCTGTCATCCAAAACCCTCCCGCTTGCTGAAAATGCCGACTCTGAAGCAACCGTGGAGGCTTGCACTGGCAGTACATCCCGTGCAATTTGGGATAAAGTTTTATACATGTTTTGATTTTGTTTCCAAAAATTTAACAAATTAAAATTAACCTGTTCTTGCCTTGATAAATCAGAATAATGATCAGTATTTGCATATACACCAATCTCATTAAAAGAGGAAAAAATATACGAACCTCCCGAATTAGAAGTACCTTCACCTGGTAGTTGTCTTGCTACTAGATGTTCAAAGCCTTGAAGGTATGGCGCATAATACTTCTCAGCAGTGGATGATGATGTAGCTCGCCCGCGCACGTCAGTAGAATTACGATAGAGGTTGAACAAGTCCTCAAACCTCTTGCTCACTTTTGCTGTGAGCAAGGTTGTGTCCTCTGCTGTGTAGTGCATTAATTTCGATATCTCTTGTATCGACGCGTTCACGCAATGCAACTTTGAACTTGGATCTAAACAAGTAGCCACAGTAAAAATAGCAGGCAGTTTACTCTAATATTTATTAAATTTTTGATCCATCACTTGTACTATTTCCCTAAAGGGTCCTATATATCTCCATTTTGTTAACATTGTAGCCATCTTCAGAATTTCTATTACAGCGAGAGGAGAGGTGGGATAGTACGTACCAGACAATAAATTGGTAGACGTGTAGAATACCTCCAAAAATTCAGCTAGGTATGTGGCCATCTGCCATTCCTCTTGAGTTGGCAAGCCGGCTAGGAACTGGGTTAGTAGAAAATGCGTGTAGACTTCTCGGTATGCCAGAATGTGTAAAAGCATGTGGTATGTAGAGTTCCACCTGTGGACCACATCTGTAACTGCTCTCCTGCGAGGCATATTATATTGAACACACAACGTTTTAAATTGTTGTGTTCTCAAACTCGAGCCATTAACATACGCTGTCATACCCCTCAGTTTGAGCAGAATATCTCCTGCAGCAGCTAAACCATCTTGAACAATTAAATTAATAATGTGACAAACACAACGAACATGAAATAACTCACCATGAAGTACAGGTTGAAGCGTCTCCTTTAAAGCTGCAACAGCAGCTTTATTATTAGAAGCATTATCAAAACTAACACTCATAATCTTATCCTTAATTTTAAATGTGTTGCATGCTTTTAATATAAGAGTAGCAATGTTCATTCCATCGTGCGGATAAGGGAAGTGCTCGAAAGCGATGATTCTCTTGTGCATAACCCAATCTGCATCAATCCAATGAGCGGTCACACAAGAATAACTAACAAAAGTATAAGGAGATTACCAAATATCAGAAGTAAGACTAACTTTACCGTCAAATTTATTGAAATAATCGATAAGGCGTGCTTTAGCAGCCTTGTACTGTCGGAGTGCATCGGATCTAATTGTATTTTTAGTAACCTTTTTGTACAAAGGTTGGACGCATGTGTTCACATATCTAGAGTACTTAGAATTATCGGCAAAAGAAAAGGCTTGTTCATCATGAATAACAAATTCAGCGAGACCGTCTCTTTGCTCTCGCTGATTATAAACAAATAACTTACCGTCAAAAGATAATTGCGTTTGGGTAGGTTTGACGTGGCCTTGTCGAGGTGCACACTGAGGGTAATGCCTGTTAAGATGTCCATTACCACTACCAGTCGAAAATAATTTAAGACAGTACTTACATTGAGCTTTTCGGATGTCGTCCACCGTAATTACGTCGAAATGATTCCAACACTCGGCTTTCTTCTTTTTCCCCCTTTGGACTTCTGGCGTGTTATCAGAGGCATTGCTCGGCCCTTCTTCATCATGACCAGGCATAGGGTTGAGATTATGCCACTGAGTAGTAGCTTCGCCAACCGAGCTGCGTCCTTGACTATAATGCGGGGGGTCTTCATCAGGCGTGTATTCAAAATCTGGAATGTTTTGATTGAACTCCCAATTGGCTTGGGTATCTATCATAGAGCCTGTACTCATTCGTCCACGAACGAATGGTTGTGTTGGTGCTTGGATTGGTGTTTCTGATGGCCGTGGCGCTGGCGCTTGTGCTGGTGGTGGTGCTTGCGATGATGATGATTTCTTTCGTGATGACGTTGCACGCTTCATTTTCTTCAATAATCCAGACATATTTCATGCTAAACTTTGTAAGAGTAACTAAATACACAAGTATAAGAGTAGTAATAAGAAATAACAATTAAAAGAATGAACGAGTAACAAATATTAGAGAGTTAGTAATTAAAAAGAATTTAGCAAAACTAGTAATTAATAAACAAGAGTACTAATTAGTAAATACTAGTAGTAATTAGCAAGAGTAGTAATTGGAGAGGAAAATAGTAGCAAAGCTTGTTGTGAGAGTAAGAAGAGAGTAAGAAGATTGGTGTGAAAAATTAGAGAGAAATGGTGTGAATTTATAAATTTTAGAAACTTCACAAAAGACCAAAATACCCCTACAAACTATCCGTTTATAGTTGTTGGAGAGGGTAAGAGTGTAAAGGAGTTGAAAAATATAGGTTAGACTAAAATACCCCCCAAACTAGCCGTTATATAGCTGTTGGGGGGGTAAAAGTGGAAGTTTGGAAAAGGGGTGGAAGAAAGGGGGGGAAAAGCAAAAGATTCAAAAAAGGTGGGGCCAAAACCGGGCCAAATCCGGGCCGCAGACCGGGCCAAACCCGGGCCGCAGACCGGGCCAAATATCCGGGCCGCAGACCGGGCCAAGCCCGGGCCAAGCCCGGGCCAAAACCGGGCCGTGCCGGGCCGGGCCGTTTTCCAAATTTTTCAGGCCTGGTCCAGGCCCCAGGCCCTATGCATGCGGGCTTCTACTGTTCATATACGGGGCCGGGCCAGCCCGGGCCAGATCCGGGCCGGGTCGGGCCACCCCGTTTGACAACTCTACATATAAACAACCACCACCATAACTCTGTCTCGTGAAATCCTTCAAGCAACTTGAAAAAGATAAGAAACGTGCAAGCTGACACAATCATCAGGAGGATTGATTTAGGATATAGAACTCTGATTTAGCCATTGTTTAATGATTAGATGAGCATTGAATGGCTGCTTATCGTGAAGGGAAGTCAAATAGTCAAACAGAGGTCAGAGATCCTTGGAGCATCCTCGAATTTCTTCAAGCTTGGAACTCTCGCAATAGAGGAAAAAGCACCTTTAAGGCAAGCCAATAAACTGTGATGCCACCACCTGTGAAGGGAAAATTTACCTATTTTATTATATTTTATATTTTGTGGGAGTGGCTGCGATTCTTTAACTTGCATCGATAGATAGGAGACAATGAATTAGAAAATGTTACTGCACACAACCTGTGTTTTCTCTAGTTTGCAAAACGTTTCTTAACTACAAAACGTGTTTTAAAAAACGAACCTAGTTTTGCAAACTCTTGCTAAGGCTTTAAAATGCAAAACCCTACCAAACAGTAAAAAAAGTTGGAGTTTTCAATAATTTACAAACTGGGCCAGAAAAAGTGAAGCAAAATGGGATTTACATATCAGACAAAGTTAAATCTACTGAAATTGCCAAAACAGAAAATTTAAATTTCTGCTGTATTTAGAATTCTCTATGGAATTTGTTATGTGGAAGAAAGAGAGACCAAAATCAAAAAGCGAGTTTTGTGATGGGGGAAGTTTACAAGAGTTGGCGCCTTATCTAAATAGTCACAACTATTCAAGTTAGTATCTGGTCCATAAAATAATTGACCAATTAAATAAAGAATGTGTTATTTGTTTCATGCTAATAGTGAAAATGTTTGTATACCATGTTGTTTCTAAAATGACGAAGGAAATGCAGTAATGCAAAGGAGTACATGTTCCATGTTCCTGACTAATATGACTCAACTATAACTCTTAATAATTGGGGGACACCTTGCATTCTCAGTCAAACTGGGTCTATCTACAAGATTCATAATTAGGACTCTAAAAGTGTCATCAAGACCATGACGTAATATTCAAAGATCCTAATGCGATCCTAATACATCTAGCGCACGACCCACTTCTACTAGAGGTCTTCTACTTTCAACTATTTAAAGGGGACTACCTCCAGGTATACAGTCAACTACACATACAAAGACATAGTATTTAATGCTTTTCCAGAGTAACTATCCTGTAGTTGCGCTCTGACTTAAGCATCGGTGAGTTCTCCGCCAGGAACCCGGTCACTTGTTTCTGTCTTACAGGTCATCGTCACAGGCTAGGGTTCCGAATCAACCTTTTAGCAGCCACACTAACCATCTAGGATCATGGATTAGGAAAAACTGATATAGTAGGATATTACATTGATTAGACAGAAGATTATTATATGATAAACCAAATGGTGCTAGATGGTCGTTCATTTACAATTTTCATTTTTCATATTTCTAGTGATGGCAAAAAAAAAATCATTATTTTGTTTTGAAATATAAAAACTCGTCCAAACAGTGTAACCTCGAGCAATGTTTTCACAATTTTGCAACACAAGTAATAAAGCCAAAAGAAAAACTATTGTTCACTTATTTCCTTCTTAATTCTAACACCATCATGTCAGTACTCTCTCTCTCAGAGAGAGAGAGAGAGAGAGAGAGAGGCATCACATACCACCTCCATAGCACCACGGGAAGCCCCGCCGCTGAGCCAATTGTTGGGATTAAAGTAGCAGTAACAACCACATTTCTAGTGCAGTGCCAAGTGTGAATTAAAGAGATCAACACACCAAAGCTCAAATCAAGATACAAACTAAATTTTTTTAGATTCAGCAGTAATCAAGCACTCAAGAACAAGATTGAACACAATGATTTTGTGCGGTAAAACCCAGATGGAAAACCTCCACTATTTCAGTAATGAAATATTACAATCTTTCTCTCAAGTTTTATACCAAACTTGAGCTATTCCACACTTACAAAGAGTACTACAGCATGTTACCTCTTTTGGGTTAGAAAACCCAAATCTCTAAACAGCAAAAACTTCCAATGCAATGGAGAAATCACAGAAATAGAATGACACAACTTGGTCTGAAGTTACATCAATTCGGTGATGGATTACACAGCAACACCATTCAAAACCCATTGGTCTTGAGTATGAAATCAGCACTTTTATCCTTTCACACAGCTGCTGATCTTCTTCCATCTCTCTCTGTTTTTCCTGATTTTCCATATTCTCTCAATACAAGTCCCGGAACTCTTTGGAGACCAAGACAAAAGCATGTCACTTTGTCTTCCTTGAGCTATGAATGTAATACCCCGAACCTCGGGAGCCCCGTTAAATAACCATCCGGGCTCCGAAAAATAAAGAGGCGATAAATTTAAGTAATGCTCGAGTATTAGTAGTGCATAGGAGCTTAAATATATTTTAGGGCAAAAGTATAATTTTTAAAATTCTAGCAGCATTTTCGTAATTTTGAAAAAAAACTTCAGGGGCATAAATGTAAATTGATGTTTTAGTGATGGAAAATAATAAAATGGGAGATAGTATATGTTAGTGACATTGAATTAAATTAATCATGATTGATTAATTATGGGGTTTAAATGTAAATATATAAAATTTAGGATCCATTTTGCAATCATGAGAAATGTGGGGGTTAATTTGTAAATTTTGAAAATTTATACCTAGGTGTCCAAATGGTAGTCATAAACAATGGCCACCTTCTACTTTTTCGTGACTCATGAAGTTAAGTAATAAAGTAGTGGTGATTTCTTTTAAAAAAAGAATTAAAGAAGAAACAAAACAAAAAGGAAAAGAAGAAGAAGAAGAACCTTTCCATTTCGGGAAAGGGTGAAAAGAAACAGAAAGAAGAACAAGAAGCAGAACAAAAAACAGAGCAAGAAGCAAAAATAGATAGAGAGAGAAATTGGAGAGTGTTCTTTTCAAGGTAATCTGCTTCTCTCCCTTGTAAATTCTAGGGCTTAATCGCTTGGTTTTATTGTGTGTTCATAGGGTGTGTTAAGTGTGATTAGCGTGAGTGAGGTGAGTTTATGGACAGCTTTGTTAAGCTGTTCGAGCATGGGGAAAGGCAGGGGGAAGAAACCAGGGAAGCCACAGCATATCAGCTCCTATATGGGGAACAGAGGTGTGTCGTGGTGACTGTGAATGGACCGTGTGTGTTGGGTGTGCAAGAGCAGGTGTGAAGAACACACAGTGTGTGTCTCAGTGAGTGTTGTGTGTTTCTTTGTGTGTGTCGTGTGTGAGGGTGCCATGGATGAGTGGTTTTGTGAGTATTTTGATGGAACCTTATATATTAAGCTCACATATGGGTGGAATTGGGGGTTTTCAGTGTGTTGGGAGGTGTATGAGTGTGTTTCAGTGTGTGCCGTGAGGGTGCGTGAGTGTGTTCTTGATCCGTGGGTGTTCATGTGTGTGTAATGGTGGAGGTATATATGTTTTATTGTGTGAATGGTGGGTTAGGATGAATTTAGGTTAGGTATAGGTGTTAGAAAGTGGTTAAGTGTGTGTTTGGGAGTTATGTGCGTGTATAATGGATCATGGCAGCTGGAGGAAGAAGAGAAGTAGGTGCAAAAAGCGTGAATCAGTGTGTTTTTTTTTTTATTTTTATAAAAAGCAAAATAGCATAGATAATAAAGGAGTTCTCACCCAAAGGTGATTACAAGGACAAATGTCATGACACACAGTGTGTGTTTAATCTGAATAGTGTTTGCTTTTGTTGCTAAAGATGAAAATTTATTTAGGCAGATTTCTCCACAAGTTTTTATAAATAGTTAGGGTCAAAATTAGAGAAAGTTCAAAAGTGCAACCCCCAATAGTTTTACGAGACGTATGCTCTGGAATGTTTTGAGAAGTTTTGGTGTCCGCAAATAGCACTAATTTGGGGTACCGATTAAAGAAATTTATCGAATTATTTAGCTTAGGAAACCAAACTATTTTGATCTGAAAATTTTAGAAAAATATTATTTTACTAACATGTATCATATACTAAAATTTCGGGCCATTCTGAGGCCGATAGGTATTTTTCGCAAAACTGGCCCTTTAGCGCTCGGTCCAGCACCGGTTCGAGATTTTTGGACAAAAAATTTCTAAAATACTGTTTACTATAGAAATGACATAAAAATGTTTAAAATAGTGTTTCAATATGTTTTTGGGATTTTTTCGGTGCCCGAAACCCCCGGGGGTATTTTGGTAATTTGCCACCCGAATGGGGTATTTTGGTAATTTTACAAGAAAAGGGTATTTTGTGTAAATTGACATACAGTAAGGTTATTTGGGTGATTCTACTTGCAGGAAGACCGTTTGGGTGATTTATGTTCGAGAGGAGCATTTTGATCATTTTACACTTGAGGGCATTTTGGGTAATTTTACATACGCGGTGAAGGGGGTTCATTTTGGGAGTATGCATGAGTCTGTATTAAGTTATAATATTTTGGTATAGTCTGTGGTCTAATTATTCGATTATTCTGTTTAGGTTAAAGTTAAAGACTTCCGGTTAGATAGTTTAATTGCGAATCCAGGTAAGGAATTCTATCTGAACCCTTGGTAAGGACTTTCGTCCGAACCCTTATTTCGATAACTCGTTCTCATAAGTACTCCTTGATTTAATTATGACTAATGTCGAACTCCGAAGTAAGAACTGACATCAGTATGCTATTGCCCAGAAAATCTCAACATTGAACCTGACTCAATTATTTGGAAATCTTGTGATGCTCACATGTTATTGCACACTGAGCAAATTCAGCGATTGTATATTATTCTAATTTGTCATCGCTATTCGTTTGGGCTCTATTATTTTAATACAAGTTGCATTCCTTGCTTTGAAAACCTTTTGTTGAGCCATAAAACGTTTATGGAAACTCTTATTGATGATCATTAACTATTATCCATCGAGCATTGAATAACATGTTGCATTATCGAATTGTTGTCATTCTGCATATTGCCATGAGAATTTGCAATGGTGTGTTAGGCGGGAAATGGTATATCTATCGGATGATATTGGTGTGGGCTAGTACCTTGACGGACTAGCCGGCATATTGGTATGGGCTAATGCCTTAATGGACTAGCCGGTGTATTGGTGTAGACTAGTGCCTTGACGGACTAGCCGACATATTGGTGTGGGCTAAAGCCTTAATGAACTAGCTGGTGTATTGGTGTAGGCTAGTGCCTTGACGGACTAGTGGGCATATTGGCGTGGGTTAGTGCCTTGATGGACTAGTCGGTGTATTGGTGTGGGCTAGTGCCTTGACGGGCTAGTCTTGTGCATTGGTGTGGGCTAGTACCTTGACGGACTAGTCGGTGTATCTGTGATTCTCTGCATCGTATCTAAAATCTTTTTGATATCTGGTCGAACTAGTTATGATTCTTTTAAAACTCTTGAAAAATTATCATTGAATTGCATCTACGAATTATTTTGTAATTTTTGTGTACAGGAGGACTTGGTGTGGGCAGAAATGATTGGAAAGTATATCTGAATGATTTGTGCTTGTGTTGAAATCCCTTGAGAAACTTTCGTGGTACTTTGGAAATCATTGAGCTCTCAAGGTCGGTTGAGGTATTTCGAAAATCATCGTCAATTGGATTCTTTGGAGTCATTTGGTAATTCTTTTTGTAGTTCTTGTATGACCTTACTGAGCTCTCAAAAGCTCACCCTTCGTTTGAGTCCCTTCTACATGTGACGACCAGCTGTCGCATATTCAGGAATGGGTTAGAGTCTGTGCGAGATTCCGATGAGCCCATCACTACTTGGTAATGTGACCCCTGCGCGGGTCTATACCGTCGATTCATCATATTGATCTCCAGTTATTGAGAACCTAGGTTTTAGTAGTTAAGTTTGATCAGTTATTGTAATCTTGTATTTTAAGGAATTTGGATTGATGTTGATCAGATGCTTTAAAGTATGTGGTAGGGAATATGATCTAACATGTTTGATGTGATCCGGTAGGTTAACGACCCGGGAGTTCGGGGCGGCGGAGCTTTGGATTTCCGAGGCTGTTACAATGAAGGCTAAAGTAGAAGGGTATTTACTCATGGTTCCAATACCATGGTAATCTCAGCACCAACATGATGAACCACACCTAGCTCTCTTGCCACCACGAAGAAGTACACGATGTTGTCGTGCCACCACGAAGAACCATGCCTCGCTAGATAACCACCATGGCCACCACTAACTAGCTTCGATCTTATTTCCTTTGGCCCAACTGACCCATACAGCCACCACAAAACTATCTCAAAACTGCCACCCATAATCATCAGTCGTCACCATCATCAGTCGCCACCCTCAATCACCTCAAAAATGCAGCACCACCATGTATGAGCAACCGCCACCCACAACATCCCCCTCAATCAACATCACATCACCCTTATCGTTGAGGCCCACAACTCTACTGGTGGTGGTGCCATGGTGATCCACATCATTCGGTTCGACGGGGCTGTCTGCAACAAAATAGAAACAAACCGAGAATGAAAGGTCTAATTTTTTTGTGGAAGCGGTGGGCCACAGAGGCAGTGATAAATGGAAGGTATAGATTTCTCCTAGCAAAAAAGGGACCGTCCAAATTCTTTTGAATGAGCAACATTGAACCTGTCGAGTTGGACTTATTAGGGTAACTGTTAGAACTTTTTGGAGTTTTAGGGGGCATTATGGTAAATAACCATATCAACAGTAATCGTGTTTAAGGGAAAGATAAGAAAAAAATATTGAAAAGCCAAGTAAACGAAAGCATATCCCATTTTAAAATGGATCTAAAAACCAATAAGATTACATAAGAAAAATAACATTGAGTCCTTTTTTGAAAAGTATAAACGAACAAGACTGTGTTTTTGCTTTGAAAACGAATATATATAGTATGAAAATAAACAATAAAAATAGAAAAATGAGAAATTTAAACGAACAAGCCCACAATATTATACAAATGGAAAAAGAAATGAAGCGTGTACAAGAGGGAGCTACTTTGTGTTGAAATATTTTAATAAAATAAAATGTACATTATGGTATTATCATTATATTGCAATTTATGGCTCTATGGTATTTACTTACATGTAAATTATGAATGAGTTACAAATGCAATCATAAGTATTATTAACTCAAATGTGTTTATGGTGTATATAATATACTTTATTATTTGGTATTATTGGGAATGGTTATGATTATTCCATGAGTTACAAAAGCTTTTATAAGCTTACTTATGTGGTCAATAAATGAATTATGATAGGCCAAGTATATAAGGCCATGGGGTGTGACATAGAAGACTTGAAGCTACCATGCTTCCAAAGTTAGTGTTTTCTACTACTATCACAATGTTTTTCTTTTGTATCTATTTTATATTTGGGTAACGTGATCGTGGACTGGTTCATTCCGTCTTCCTGTGGACGTGCACATGGAGGAGACATAGCTGCGTCAATGGGTTTTATCTTGGAGACTTTATCTGCCATCAACACCTGCACGTAGGGAGGCGATAACGTCTTTAGGACAGTGACTCTGTCACGACTCTCACGGACGAGCTATTTTATATCCTTTTATTAATCTAGATTATGCAATTTTTTCAAGAGCTCATATAGAATTACTTTTAATTATTTATTATTATTTTGCTATGTTTAATTACCTAATGTTGCTAATATTTTGTTGTAGAAAATACAAATTAAAGCCTAAATCTTTCAACAGCTAAAGACGTTATTGGTTTTGATTTGTATAGTTTTAAAATTTTATTTTTTGAAAGAGTGAAGAGAGATTTGGAAGCTGGAAATGGTAATTCCTGTTTTCAGCTCCATCACAACCTATTGCTCCTCTTTGTGCGAAAAAGAGGCTACAGAAAACTTCATTCCAGCACTTCTCTCTCGTCACACCCATCTTCAGCAATGGTGTTTGTCAAATTCCAAAAGTCGAAGGCCTACTTCAAGCGGTCCAGGTTAAGTTTAAGAGAAGGAGAAAATGGAAAGACTGACTATCGTGCCAGGATTCGTTTGATCAATCAAGATAAGAACAAGTACAACGTGCCGAAGTATCGCTTTGTTGTGCGCTTTAGGTATCTGTTGGAACTCATCCTTCTTCGTGAGCTCCTTCAATGGGGGAGTTATTGCCGTTGCTGACGGTGTCTCTGGGTGGGCCGGAAAGAATGTTGATCCTGCAAAGTTCTGTAGGGAACTGATGACTAAAGCTTCAGTTTTGGTGCCGGAAAAGGAGAGGGACAGTAACGAAACCAAGGATACAGACAAAGGCATGGCTGAAGAAACCAAAAGGAATGGCAGATCAACTCATCAACAGAGCCTAGCATGATGGGCCACTTATTTGACTCTGAAAAAGATTGGAAGGAGATTGAATTTCATATTAAATGGAAAGGCCAGTGTTGATGTTCAAGGCACTGCTTGGATTTTTGCCCTTGTGTAGATGCATTGCGTGGTATCTCTGTGTAATGGTAGAGGTACAAGGCTTTAAAAAGCAGGGGATGCCAAGGTCGCATGGTGACCCTTGCTACTTGCTCCAAAAGATCAATTATGTTGGTCTTGAAAATCTTCTAAGGGTATAAATTTGGGATGAGAAAGTGATATTTTCATATCACATTGAGGTATGTTCTAATTTATAATCAGTTTATTTAAATATTTGATACTTGCATATATATGGAAATAAAATGAGTAAGAAAATATGCAATACATTTATGAGTTATGTTTTAGAGCGATAAAAACGTATGAAATAAAAAATTGGATTATACACCGCATGAGGTTCCATTGTGTTTAATTACTATTAGGATTCTTATTTCGGTATGCCGATTAGAAGACTAATAATAGTTTTAAATTTTTTTTATAAAAAGAGTAGCATCCCTACAAAGATGTAAGATTATCAAGAGTTGGTAGCTAGTTTCACAAGTTAATCAAGTAATATGAAATGCAGTCATATTGCAAAGGAAAAATTAAGAATTTAAGGATTATCTACTACTTTGTGCTTGTGCTAAGTTGTAGATCTTGTGTTGTTTGTGACCATTTTATCTAGTTATATTTATTTGAATTGACACTATGTGACATAGTGTGGGTTCCTTGCTAATTACATGCAAGTGATTTTTGAGTTGCTAATATAATCTTGGTAGCGTGATGGTTAAAAATATAATTGATTTGACTTCTCGTATCAAGGCACTACTGTAAGACAATATGTGTCTATTCAGTCTTGTATGAAATATTTTTTATTTATGTAAATTTTCTGGACTTTACATTTGTGCTAATGAGCTCATTTTGTAATGTCTGAAAATTACATGATTTAGTTTTTACAACCACCTAAAAATAGTTTATAGCGGTTGTAATAAAAGGGACACTTTTCTTTTGGTAAAATATTATAAAAAAAGGGGGCTTCATTAAAATCGGTTTTGGAAATAAATTAAATAGTTTTCAAAAGGTTTATACTAAAGTAAATAAAAACTTCATATTTAGATTTAGTGATACCATGTTATGACCTTTTCAGGATATAATATTTGGTGACAATAACTCATATGCCTTTATTTGTAAATTATTATGTTTGCCTGTAAGTAGTTGTATTTTGAGTACTACTTACACTTATTCCTTCTTAATTTTTGACACATGGTTTTGGTTTGAAAAAAAAAAAAAGGAATTTTTTGAGATTTTACACATAGAGTTATAGTTTGTAAATCACCTAAAGTCAATGTTTGTGGAGTTCTCTTTCAAGAGAAAAATTTTTCATGGGATTATCGACTTTTGTAAAACAAGTAACTTGAAGCTGATTTTATTTTGTTGAGTGTGTCAATGAAATAAATTGTTTGATGAAATTATGGAAATTCTTATTTCAATGTTAAATTCTTTGATAAATACATGACTGCGAAATGTGGGGGTACATGATTTGAAGATAATTATGATTTCTCGAGTTATGTATACACAAAGAAAATTAGCGACATAAAGAACATCTATATATAGTATGTTCTTAATTTTAAGTCTATTTTAGCATGTCGCATGCGTGTATGCATAGTGAGATTATGTGATATATCTCATGCATATATTTATGTTTCTTGCACTTAGCTTTGCTAGTTTGCATCTCTGGGCATGTATAGCTCTTCTGCATAATTGAGCTTAAAATGTGGAAGGAGGAAAATATATATATATATTTTTGCAAAGTATTGCGAAGTTTAGTAATTGAAATTATACTTTGGTAAAGACGTTAAATCATAATAACCGAAATCTTTGACTTCTGATTATCTTGGCTATTTTGATAATTATTGTTGTGGTATCTATTTAAAATGGTATCTAAGTTTTGATTTTTTGAATACGAGGTGCGTTGAATTTTTTGGTACTTTAAATCCTGGATACCCAATTATTTATCATATGATTGCAAATTCGAAACTATATTTGCACATGGATTTTATCTAACTTTTGCAAAGCTTGAGAATTGAAAATTCTTGAAACTTATCAGAGGATTTTTATGAAGTTGCTATTGATATGAGATTATGTTATGCGAAGCTGATAAATGTTGAGGAAAATGTGGCTCCTAGTAGGTGAAAGACTATTGGTCACAATATGTTGAAGACTAGTTCCTAGTAATAGACTACTGATCAAATGTTTGATTCCTAGTAGTGAGACTACTGACTAGCTAGTATCATATTTGATGCTAAGCAAAGTGGATGTTACCATTGAAATGTGATTTACTTGATGAGATTCATAATGTTGCTTCCATGTGCACTATTGGGCCCTTAAAATTTTGCAGATTTGTGATACTTCATCGATAAAAAGAAAATAAGTTATAGAGGCTTCATAAAAAATTGCACAATTTGCCTCGGGACTAGCACAGAGGCTTTATCCGTTTTTCACCTGAATTGGATGGGGTGAGCCCATAGAGAGTCACCAATGGGAGTAACCCATCCTTTGTGATTGAAGATCCCATGAAGAAGGTTCGATGGGTAGAAACAACCCGTAGAGCGTGACTCGTGATAAAAGTAGCACCATTTTGTTAATAGGAGAGTGTCTCCTCCCCATCCGTGCGGTGCTTGTGCTACTTAGTGTGACGTCCAGGAAGGGATTTTCCCTGAATGAGCCCGAGGCGAATATTTTCGCGAGGTACATGTCACACGTACCCTTGGAGGACTCACCTAAGTGAGAGTGGTCGTGAGGCCGTGACTGTGGGAACTATGGACCATTCCCTAAAGACTCTCATGAGAATCAAGATAAGAGCGCATGGCCATTAATAGCGCTAACCCGCGAACTTAGTCCCATATCAGTATTGTGTGTGTGACAACTGAAGTTTGATCAAGGGACCTAATTCAAGGCGTAGTCCATTACGGCTCTCTCAAATGGAAGTTGTCAACACTAAGTGTTGGTTCAAGCCCGGAAGGCACCAACACCTATTACACAGTACAAGTTGCCCATCTTATTTATGTATTTTCAATTTTTTTTTATTACTTTACGAGTTTATAATGTTCAAGAACCATGGCTTTATTTTGCAAAGGATAAAAATAAGTAATATAATAATGAAAAAAGAGGTTTATGAATTTATCATGATTTTCTTTGATATGGGTTAAAATGCTTTAAATTTTGTTGGAACTATGAGACTTTATATACATTTCATCAGTGGCTTTTTAAGTATTTTAAATCATCATTTTATTTTATCAAAATAGTGGGGGATTGTTGAAATATTTTAATAAAATAAAATGTACATTATGGCATTATCATTATATTGCAATTTATGGCTCTATGGTATTTACTTACATGTAAATTATGAATGAGTTACAAATGCAATCATAAGTATTATTAACTCAAATGTGTTTATGGTGTATATAATATACTTTATTATTTGGTATTATTGGGAATGGTTATGATTATTCCATGAGTTACAAAAGCTTTTATAAGCTTACTTATGTGGTCAATAGATGGATTATGATAGGCCAAGTATATAAGGCCATGGGGTGTGACATAGAAGACTAGAAGCTACCATGCTTCCAAAGTTAGTGTTTTCTACTATTATCACAATGTTTTTCTTTTGTATCTATTTTATATTTGGGCAACGTGATTGTGAACTGGTTCATACCGTTTTCCTATGGACGTGCACATGGAGGAGACATAGCTGCGTCAATGGGTTTTATCTTGGAGACTTTATCTGCCGTCAACACCTGCACGTAGGGAGGCGATAACGTCTTTAGGACAGTGACTCTGTCACGACTCTCATAGACGAGCTATTTTATATCCTTTTATTAATCTAGATTATGCAATTTTTTCAAGAGCTCATATAGAATTACTTTTAATTATTTATTATTATTTTGCTATGTTTAATTTCCTAATGTTGCTAATACTTTGTTGTAGAAAATACAAATCAAAACCTAAATCTTTCAACACTTTGTTCGTTGACTCGTAAGTATTTGTCTTTATTGACCTATCAATCACCCAACTCAGAAGGCCCAAGAGAGCCACAATGATGCTTACAAGATGCGATCGCGTGCAAGGCAAAGGACCACAATCTTGCCGTACAAGATGTGATCACACTCGAGTGTTGTTGGGCGCATATGGCTCACCCAGCATCTCTTTGATCACGTTGCTGGATCGAATGGATCAATTTTTTGGCAGATTGTGACCATTTATTGTGGAGATTACATATTTGGTTTTAGTGACTAGTTTTGGCCTACCCAAAGAGCACACAGAACATCCTCAAAATAGACTTTTGAATTAGTTGTCACATATGATCCTAGTATGGCATGGCATAATGGATGGGTGGGTGGCTTTGGTTTGGGTCAAACGAGTGGCTGACCCATTTAAAACCATTTATTAACAGGTAAACAAGGTCAATTATTAAAGCAATTTATTTAACCAAGTATCTCAACTTTGACACATGACACAATTCGATTTCTGAACTGCCTCAATTTCTGACCTGACTCTTTCACTTTGTGACTTCAAAATTTTTAATAATTTTTCTGCATTTACAAAATGAAAAGCTTATCAAACTCCCACCCACCAAAGCAACTTCGCCAATCTTACTTTTGCCCTCCAAATTGTCCCTCAAATTAAAAAAAAAAAAAAACTTCGCCTACAACCTTTCTGACTGCATTAACACCTAAAAAAACACATTCTGACGTTTCTGAGGCCCTTTCTAACAAGCCCCGAAATGTAATTGCAAACATATATGCAACTACTGTGAATTTTTCCATAAAGTACTTCAGCAAAAATGTTAACACCCAAGGAATGACAATGGGAAAGGGCTAAAAACTCATACTTGCCAAGAAAAAGAAAACCCAATTCCTGAATTTGAATCCAAATATCCACAGGAACAGTGGCGATGGCAATGGTGGAGGATGGATTGTCTGTAATTGGTGCATTGAGGTGGCAACGATGCTAGATGACGATGGACATGGGACAACGGTGGTTATGGAGCAGCTGAGACAGATAAACGTAGACAAGCGACATTAATGGCATGTGGTAAAAGAGTGGATGCAGTGACGGTGGAGAGCGAGTGACAATGATCGTAGTTTGTCCGTCATCGATGGGTGGAGAAAACGACGGGCCGGTGGTGATGGAAATGCAGTGACGACAACTGAGGTCATGTTAGTTTTTGGAGGAATGGACAGATTAGAGTAGAAAGAAAGTCAAAAAGATTTTAAGGGGTAAATGGATACCCATTTATGATTCATGCAAGCCAGCGGACTCATGAGTTGCAATGTACTCAGCCCGTTTTCCCAATAACGTAAACGGATGATTTTGGGTGACTTTTAAATGAACCGATTCTGAGAGGAAAACGGATTTAGGTTATGATTGCCACTAGATGATCCAATTGTCCGAGCTAAATTCGAAAGTGTGAGTTTTAATAGTTAATCCTTTCGATTAAGCCATGCTCAGAGTTGAGAGTTGGAGTAAAAGATGCAGGGGAACGGGAAACCGCACAGCCAAAAGGCACGGGCATTACCAAAGAAAGGGAATTATGGAGTTACCAATAATAACAAGATAGTAAAAGATAAATGATTGCAAAAAAGTGCCGATAATGGTCTGATAAATGTCTCGAGCATAAAACGACCACTTAAAATTGGCTCGTCATGTCCCTAAGCATGCCACCGTAAATCAGAGTGAAAACTACATGCAAAAGGCAGCTCCTTTCAGAAAATAACAGGAAACATTATGGAATTGGAAGGGAAGCTTACAAAGCTGGCCCAAGCAACTATAATATGTCCTTCGTTACGGCTACTAGCTCTTTTGGGCAGTAACGAGATTGTTACAGAGAACATGGAACTCAGGGGGAAAAGATTACGAAGCAGCTAAATCAGGTGTTTCTGCCTTGACATATAACGGAGTAACGTGTACTTTGTCGGTCCAACTGTCCAGCCGATCGCGCAAAGATTTGATCTGCGGAATCCCCACCACTCTTGGTTGAACTAGGAAACATGAACTGTCCCCTTAACCTGATCAATAATCCCCTCGATAAGATGAACCTGCAAATCCCGTGAGGAATGTTTTATTTGGCCCCTTTAAAGAATGAATAGAATGTAAAAACATGCACACAAACTAAACAGGTAATTCGTCAGATGTGAGAAGCCCGAAACAGACTCTGCTTAGTGGATGTGGGTATTTCACGTTTTCAAAAATTTGAGGATCATGAGTTTCTCATAGACGAACGGCGGGGAAGGCGCTTTGTAGACAAGTGCAACAAGTATCCTCCGTTTTCCCACTTTGCCTAGAGTTTTGTAGATCAGAAGACAAAATCAATTTTAGCAACTGAGGATATCCAAGGAACAAATAATTTCAAGAATTCGGCTGCTGACAGAATTTGGAGAACATAGAACGCATAATCGATTCACATACATAAAGGATTTGTTCTACTTCCCGGGAATTATCAAAACAGGAGAGTTGAGGCAGACAATTTTCATTTATTTTTTATTTTTTTTTAGAAAAGAGTATAAATGTATATCAAGGAGGGTAATAAAACATGCCAAACAGGCAAACAAAAGACATACGGATGACATTCTCATCCGATAAGCAGTGCAAGAAAATAAACCCAACAACAAAAGTAACTACCCTATTTTTTTATTTTTTTTTATGTTGCAAAAACTACAAAGACTAGAACTGGATAAACACTAACAAAAGAATCAGCTAAAGTAGGATAACTATAAAATAAAACTAAGAAAAAGCCTAAAAAACAAGCCAATCAAACAATGCCACCTAATAAGCGCCACCAACCTGGCTGCCAGACACCTGTCACCGCACCGCCACGCTGCCTCGAATTACGCGCTTCACGCTGGCACCGAAAACACCGCCTTCACCGGTCATCCCACCAGGAGCCCCAGAGGACAGATCACCAATGCAAACTTACGCCATCGCAGATCAACTCCATCGGACGCACCATCACAGATCCATGCGGACAAGACCCATCAACGACTGCCTAACCCTTATTGGCAGCAACGTTCAATGCCGGACAAGACCCAACACCCACTAACCAACTACCAAAGCAAACTTACCGACGACCCCACGCGCCACAAAACCACCACTGACTGAAACCTTTATTGCCCTTTCCTCAAACAAATTAAACCAACAAACAAACAATAGGGCCAAATCTAAAGAGTCAATCACCACCACAAAACCTTTTTAGATCAAGAGGGAAGGGGGATCAACTAGGGGGGAAGGGGAAGAATAAACCCTAGATGAGAAGAATCCTAATCTAGACTCTCTAAACCCTCTCCAACCCATGGCCTCACATCACCCAATCAATCCCAATGGTGAAATAAACCCCCCACCGGCAACTGCCACAACTCAAACAGTCAGCCCCTCCACCCTGATCTAACCCCCTTGAGAACTCCGACAAACACCAACCATCACCGAAGCTGGAAAACAAAACACCACTAGGAATTGATTGCAGACGTCGAGACATTGACTGATGTCCAGCTTACCAAATCCACCTAGAGCCCACACAAGCAAACCCTAAATCAAACAGACGAAGCCTAGTCTACCACGCCACCACCCACTAGGAAATCGACGGTGGTGACGTAAACGGAATTTCAGAGAAGGAGCAGATAGGCAGAGAATAGCTCTGATCTCTTTTTTTGCTTCACACGGAGGTGCTCATCCCACTCCAATTCTAAAAATGTGAGTTACAAATCATGAACTTGTCCGGCAAATAGTTTCCATAAATCTTCAATGTGGTCATGACTCCATGCTATGGCTTAGGGGTGAAAGCACAATTTGGTTATATTTTAAGGAGTCGATGCAAATCAACCTTTTTCTGGCGTCCAAAACTTGACATTTTTCTTTTCAGTTGGACATATATCACGCAAAAATTACAACCTAAACCTGATACCCAAATGAGGAGTCGTAGAAAAAACAAGAGACATTAAACTCAAACATATGGTTTTGAAATATGATTAACACCTTGTTGGAAAGTGGAGTAAAGCATATGGGAGCTATCCGTGTTTTTGGATACCAACTAAGGGCATCCAGGATAAGATGACGCATAGAAAATGAATCAAATCCCTAGCTCCCCACTAGTACTGTAGTGAGAACCATGGATCGGATAAGAGAGCAGTTTATAAAACTGCAGTGGCTTACCGAACTTAAAATTCATGAACGGGGGATCTCCCAAAAGACCGATCCAAAGGATTTTGAAAGTTGCAGTATGCCAAATTGCCAATGTATGAGTATAGATGACGCGTAAGTATAAGTTACGAGGAAAAAACCTTAGTCAAATGTCAACTTACACCGGACTTAGCACTCATGGTCTCCAAAGCTAGATCCAAAGGATTTAAAAGTGGGAATATGCCTTTCTACGAGTCTTGATGATCCATTATCCCAACTCGCGAGAGTAACTTTAGAAGCACGTCAATTATCTTCAATACTTGCATCTGGCTTTAGTGATTTATCTGTGTCTTATCGAAGAGTGCAGAAAATGTTAGACCTATTTGAAATATGCACGCGTTCTTTGTAGATTGTTGATCTCTTAACGACGAACATCTAAAAAAAGCATTGCTTTGCCTAGCCCCTAGCGAGTTATTTGGAGAGGTGTGTTTGTTTACAATGTTTTTGCGCTTAGTTCTTGTCTTCTATATGCTCCATTCAGGCAATAGTTGTTTCGGAAGATTTTTTTTTTTTTTTTGGGCTCAAATACGGGAACTTGCCTTTACAGTTTACTTATATATTGGTATAAGGTTGGTTTCTATTGATTAGAGTACTTTCTTTTAGAGTTCCGGCACTTTTGCACATATTTATGTTATTTTTGCACTTTTACCAAATATGTTCCTCAATTTTCGAATTTTTGCCCACTTATCTCTTGTTTGGGGGTTATACTTTAGTGTCGAGTCTTTTACTATATGCCTTCGACTTTAGAATTGGTGTGCAGATAATTAGAGAGAGCTGATGTGATGGACCAGACTAAAATTCATCGAGTATGTACACCTCAGTTGTCTTCTCCGTTGTGGCAAGGTCGGGGAAAAGGTTGCCGACTTCCACTTTTAAATATTAAATATATTTATTCTATTTTGATTGACCCATCAAAACCCAAAAAAGCCCAATAACCTAACTCAGCCTAATTTATTCAATCTTTCTTGAGTTAAAGTTTCAGTACGCTTTTTAAATTTTAAGCATATCAATTTTTTTAGATCAGAAAAAAAACTAACACAACCAATTCATGTTACACCTTTACGCAGGACCACGTGCAACACCATTTTCAGGGCTGCACATAAAGCTTCTTAAAGGTGCACCGTCATTGTCATGGGTTGAAGAAGATTCTTAAATCTATCATTCTGGCTGTTATTTTTTTTTTCATTAAAAACGAACGATGTGCAGTGAAAGGATACCACACGTTCCACATCAGCCGTGGCCCGTGAGTGTTAGGCAGAGATTCGGTCCCGTTTTACAGAGTTTTAAAGGAACCAGTCCGCTGATATTAATATTTAATAATAACACGCAAGTTGATCACGGCATTAATCGACAAGTACGTCAATAGTTTGGCCTTAATAATAACGGGCGATCATAACACACGTGAAGCGCGTATAAAGATAAAATTAATAATATAATTTTATAAAAAAAAATCAAGTATCATGTATAATTGTTTAATATTAGATTCGATAAAGTAAATTTTAAAAAATAATAAAAAACGAACATGTCCTTATGTACTATTTAAACTTTTTCATGTGTCATTTTTCAAAAAAAACACTATACCGCTGACTAGCTCCAATCTCATTGTCTCCAGCTCTATTGACCCACATAGCCGCTACAAAACCATCTCAAAACCGCAATCCACAATCATCAACTTCCACCCTCAATCATAATTCGCCATCCTCTATCACCTCAAAACTGCAGCACCACCATGCATCACCAACCACCACCCCCAGCAGCCACCTCAATCACCATAACATCACCCTCATCCTCGATCCCTACTCTTCTATTGCGGTGGTGCCATGGTGATCCAACCCCATTCGGTTCGGTGGAGCTGTCTGCAACAAAATAGAAGTAATTCGAGAATGAAGGGTTTGATTTTCTGGTGGAGGCAGTGGTACTAATTCCGTGGAGCGGTGGTACTGGATTTTGTGGAGGCGGTGATAAATGGAAGGTACAGAGTTCTCCTAGCAAAAAAGGGGCAACAGTCAGAACATTTTGAAGTTTTAGTGGGCATTAAGGTAAATAACCATATTAATAGTAGGCGTATTTACAAAAAAAATACGAGAAAAAATTTGTGAAAAGCCACGCGAACAAACGCGTATCCATTTTTAATATGGATATAAAAATGAATAAGATTATTCGAAGAATAATAACATTGAATCATTTTCTAAAAAGTATAAACAACAAAATTGTGTTTTTGCTTTGAAAAGTTTTGAAACATGTCCTCAATATTTTATAGATGGAAAGAGAAAAGAAACATAAACAAAAGGGAAGAGACATGCGACTGTCCATTGACTTGTAAGGATTTGTCTTTGTCGACCTATCACTCACCAACTCAGAAGGCCCAAGAGAGCTACAATGGTGCCATACAAGATGGATCGCGCGCGAGGGCTGCAAATGACCACAATGTTGCCGTACGAGATGTGATCATACTCGAGTGCTGTTGGGCGCTTATGGCTCGCCCATCATCCTTTTGATCACATTGCTGGATCGAATGGATCAGCTTTTTGGTCACATTGTGACCATCAATTGTGGGATTGTATATTTGGTTTCAGTGATTATTTTGGTCTGTACTCTAGGGAGCCAAACACATAACATGCTCATAATAGACTTTAACTTAGTTGTCAGATATGATCCTAGTTTGACCTGTCAAAATGGATGGGTGGGTTGAATTTGGGTCAAACGGGTGGCTGACCCATTTAGAACCATTTATTTGCGGATTAACTAGGTCAGTCGTTATATAAGTTGGTTTAACCCTGTATCTCCACATTGACCCATTTATCAAGACAATCCGATTTCTAACCCGACTCGTTCACTTTTTTACTTTAAATTTTTAGTAATTTTTTGTGCATTTGCAGAAGAAAAAACTTACTGTAACAAACTCCCACCCACAAGCTTCCTAACTGCATTAGCACCTACAACAAGAAACACATTCCGGCGTTCCTTAGGCCTTTTCTAACAAGCCCCGGAAATGTAACTGTACAGAATACATGCAACTGTTGTGAATTTCTCCATAAAATATTTTGGCCATAATGTTAATACCCAAGGAATGAAAATGGCGCTAAAAACTCATAAAAATGAAAACCCAATTCCTAAATTTGAATCCCAATCTCCACAAGAGCCGTGGCGGTGGCAGTGATGGAAGGTGGATTGTTCATCATTGGCACGTTGGGATGGCAACGATGTTAGATGGGGATGTAGCTTAAGCATCGATGTTGGTTACAGAGCGACAACAATGACATGTGGTAAGCAAGCAGTAGCGATGGCGGTTTGTCCATTGTCGATGGTTGGAGATGACAACGGTGGTAGGTGAGGTAGTGCAGCACCGGCAAGCGACGACAATGATGATGGAGATGCAATAATGGCAATGGCAGTCTTGGTCGTTTTTGGAAGAAGGAGAGATTAGGGTAAAATTAAAGCCGGTCAACAAGAGTTTATGGGGTAAATGGATGCCAACTTATGACCCATGTAAACCAGCGGACTTATGAGTTGCAAGGTACTCTACCCATTATAAACAATTATGCAAATGGATGATTTTGAGTGACTTTTAAGTGAACGTATTTTGACGGGTAAACGAATTTGGGTTATGATTGTCACATCTGATCTTAGATGCTCCAATGATCAATGGTTCAAAAACGAGAGTTTAATAGTTAATCATGTCGATTAAGCCATGCTCAGAGTTCATAGTTGGAAGGAAAAGATGCAACGCGACGTGAAACTTGCACAGCGTAGCCAAGAGCCCAAGAGGCACAAGCATTATTAAACAAAGGGAATTATAGAGTTATAAATAACAAGATACTGAAGGAGAAATGACTCCTCCACCGGACAGCGGATGGCGAAAAAGTGCCGGTACGTGGTCAGATAAATGTCTCAAGCGTAAAACAACCACTTAAAATCGATTTATCATGCCACTGCAAATCAGAATAAAAATTACAGGGAAAAGGCAGTTCCTTTCAGAAAATAACAGGAAACATGATCTAATTGGAAAGTGTTGTGGATGAAATACAAAACTTGATTCGTGAATAGACATGCACAACAAAAAGACAACACCGGTGACTCGCAGGAAGGATTTCCGGCGAGAAATCTCCGATGTTTAAGTTAGAATAAACTTAAGATCGATTTAGTGTAAACTCCAAATGGAAGTCACTTACCCCCATCACCTTTCTGTCCTCCTTTTATATAGTCCTCTTCCTAGTGGGTATTTCCCTTTAATTTGGGAGTTATCATGTCTATGGGAGGTTACTTCCACTAATGGATAGTTAACACTACTAAGTGGGGAGTTATTACCATAATGGTGGGCACTATTAGTGGTTTTGACAGTTTTAGATACCACAAGATGGTGACACGTGGCACCATCTCGTGGGTGATATTTTTCTCATACATCACTAGCCCTCCATTCCATGTTCCCTGGAGAAGAATATGGAATCATTATTCTTCGGTTTTTTAAGAGATCTTCCACTCAGCACTTTTAATAGCTAGGATCCCTTCGTTTTACTCGGTCTGGCCAAGGAAGGAAACCATAGGGGTTGCTAAGTATACACTACTAAGAGCTCATCTATTTGGCTTGGCCGAGCAGAAGTATTACTCTGTAGTTTATTCGGCTTAACCGAGTGGAGGCATTGTGAGATTTTTGGCTACTCGGTCTGGCCGAGTAGAGGCGTGTGAGGTGCTCATCTACTCGGCCTGGCCGAGTAAAGGCACTGTGAGGTGCTCGTCTACTCGGCCTGGCCGAGTAGAGGCGTACTGAGGTGCTCATCTACTCGGCCTGGCCGAGCAAAGCTAGAACTAAAGCAACTCGTCCACTCGGCTAGAGTAGAGGCATGTGGTCCAATGCGCTCGTCTGATCGGCAGACGCTAGGACCAAAGTAGTTCATCTACTCGGCTAGAGTAGAGGCGTGTGGTCCAATGCGCTCGTCTGCTCGGCAGAGGTTAGAACCAAATTAGCTCTTCTGTTCAGCTACGTTGTAGTCATCGTCGTGGGGTAAACAGGTCATTCCCCCCCCCCCCCCAGTCCTTTTACTGCATCTTCCCACGTATTCTGGATAAGCTAACGGTCTTGAGATCTCATATGTTGGATGAGTCTCTTGTTTCTATATAAGGGGTAAAACCTTTTACCCTTATCATAACTTCTCATTTCTTAAGTGGTGTTGAGAGAGAGAGGCGATTTGGAGACTTCATTCAAAGGAGAATTCTAAAGAGTTAGAAGATGCTTCGTCTTTTTCAAGTAATCTTCAAACTTGTTTTCAACTTTTCTTTTGAAATCTCTTGTTTTGATCTAAAATTATGTCCAACGAGGATGAAGAATGTGTTTCTGAGCCTAGCGCTGATATACAAGGTGTTAGGATAGAGCCCACCTTTGATCCTTTATTTTTAGAAACCGGAGTTCCCTTGGTTCCTTTCCAAGAGTCAATGGGGTTCCGCTAAGGAAGTCTTAAGTAAAAGTGCTCAGTCTCCTAAGCCTTTTGATGTGCACACACTTAGAAGCAAGTTGAGTAGTTATGACCTGAAACTTCTACGGGAGCGTTGTGAAATTCCGCCGATTATAAAACTTAGGCTTCCTGATGAGAATGAATCAGCTAATATGACCACAATCGACGAGATTGGCGTTTATTAGGACATGTTCATCAATGGCTTTAGAGTTCCTCTTCATCCTTTCTTTATCAAAGTTTTGAACGCTTATGACCAATTTTCTCCTCACGCATGGCGCTTTATAAGTTTCTTCATCTACCAATGCCATAAAGTAGGTTTAAATCCTAGGGTTAGAGTATTCAGATGGTTTTTTTACTATCCGTACGATAACTAAGCAAGTAGGTTGGTATTTCTTGAGTCGACGTCCAAAGGCCGAAGCCAACCTATTTCCCCACCCTCCATCATCCGATCACCATTGGAAGGAGAGATTTTTTTTTTTTGTTAAATTGCCTAAGTCTCAAAGGAGCGAAGTCGGTAATGTGTGGCTCCCTGAGTGCGAGACTAGAGCCTGTAATAAATTAAAAGAAATGGACTTGACGGAGACTGACCTCGAGCACATTGGGAAGCTTAAGGTGGCTGAGCCTTTAGAATCCAGATATCCTTTGAGTAATGCTCAGCTCTGCGAGTGTGGCATCATCTTTCCCCCTGAGCCTCAAGACTTTGTCAACGAGGAAGATGAAAGGCGAAAACGATCCTGGTAAAGCTCTTACCAAACCTTGAGTTTGTCTAATCGTGAATGGTAATCTTGCTTTTGTTTTGCATTTCGTAAACATGTCGTCACAAGCGCAAGGAGATCCACCGTTATTCAATGCCCAAGGAGTTTTGGGAGACATAATCCCTGATGAGCTAGCTTCGATACATGGTCTTGAGGATGAGGAGATGCAAGACTTGGATTTTGGTGCTTTAGTTTTTGGGTCTCAGCCAAAGGTAACGGAGACTCAAACCGAAAACTTTGTTTTGGGCTTGACTTCCATGGACAAGTCTAAAGAGACTTCTAAGAAGTGAAAAGTCTCGAGCAGGGCTGGGAGTAGAGCCACGTCATCCTCCGTTCATCCTGACACCCCGCATCGCCCTGCCTGGGGAGTATCTGTTGACGAGTCAGTGTTTAAGTCTCCCCGCACGGCATGGGATTGGGCTAGCCATGCAATCATTCCCATGGATAGGAAGACATGATCGGTCTACGGCGTCACAGAGACAGCCAATGGGATGGTTCAGCTAATGTCGCAGGTTCATTTCTTCTCTCTTCTTTCCTTTGAAAGTTTTGTTGTTTTAATCCTAACGCTTTGTCGTATAGGCTGTGGTGCAGGTGCAGATTGGCACGGAGAAGCTGATTGCTGCAGACAAAGTGTTGGACGAGGAGAAGAAGAAAGTAATGATAGAGAACAACTTTCAGAATGAGGCTGAGAAGAAAGTTGAAGACTTGAGTAAGAAGGTAGAGCGATTGGAGCTGTCTAACGCTGGGCTGACCGCAAAGAATGCCGAACTATCAGCTCACGTTAATGATTTGGAGGCCGAGAAGTCGTCGGTAGCTCTTCAGGCAGTGTAACTATTCAAGAGATCCAAGGTTTTCTTGGATCAACGCCTCCGTGACTCCAAAAGGGCACTTGTGCATGGTTATAATGAATGCAAGAACGATGTCTCGAAAGATCATCGTGAGCTTGATATGAGCATCTACAAGTAAAAGTTCGCCCGAGAGGTTGCTTCAGAAATCAAGCGTCGGGCCGAAGAAGCTGAACGTAAGAAAGCTGCTAGTTCCCGGGCACTCACTAGTCCTTCTATGAGCCGCAGTTTAGGTGTTTCTAGGTCAGCGTCTATGGCTGTTTCAAGGCCGCAACTGCCTCTGGCTGAAGGTCGCTCTCAAGAGATGGAGTTACCAACAGATGTTGATTAGCAAAATGATTAGTCTAGAATAGCCTTGTCTATTAGATTTAGCCTTTTCAACATCTTTTGAAATTTCTTTTGCTGCCTTGGGGCTTCAACGTGTAAACTCTTAACTTTTAATGCAATCAAGGCTCTATCTTTGAGCATTCTTGCTTGCAAACCCTTCTCAGTCATAATAAAGATAAAGTACATATGTGGCCATATGGCGCTAAGTAAAGAATGCAAAGAAAACTAGGCTGTGACAAGCCGTAGTTTTACAAAAGTGATCTACGCATGAGTGAGATCTAGTATGTGACCAAGTGTGGAGTGCGCATAAGTATGGTCCCCCGGTCTTGCTCATGCATAGTAGCGCCTTAAATTTGTGGCATTCCATGTACGAGGAATTGCTCTACCGTCCATATCTTCCATGTGATAAGCTCCTGGGCCTGCCAACTTCACAACTTTATATGGGCCTTCCCAGTTTGGCACTAGTTTTCCAACGGCGTCGCGTGGTGCGGATGCTTCGATGCGGCGAAGGACTAAGTCGCCTACTTAGAAGATTCGAGGACGGACTCGTTGATCATAAAACTTGGATACTCGATGCTGATAAGCTGCAAGCCGCATCGCTGCTTGTTCGCGCCGCTCATTGAGGAGATCAAGATTTTCATGAATGGCCTCTTCATTCTGGACTGGGTCATACGTTGTTAGACGAAGAGATGGTAATCCAATTTCAACAGGAATTAATGCCTCTGTGCCAAACGATAAACTAAAAGGTGTCTCGCCTGTAGAGGTTCGTGAGGTGGTATTGTAAGCCCAAAGGATTTTAGGCAACTCGTCTACCCATAGCCCTTTCGTGCCATCAAGTTTCTTCTTTATCCCTTGCAGAAGTGTGCGATTTGTAACCTCAGTCTGCCCATTGGTTTGTGGGTGCACTACAGAGGTGAAACGCTGCTCAATGGATAAGTTTGCGCAAAAGGTTTGAAAAGTAGGATTATCGAACTATTTTCCATTGTCTATGATTAGCACATGTGGGATTCGAAAGCGACAAACAACCGCTCGCCAGAAGAATTCTTCACATTTCCTTTCAGTGATCGAAGCTAGGGCTTTGGCCTCTACCCATTTAGTGAAGTAATCAATAGCCATAATTACAAATTTGCGTTGAACAGTGGCTGGGGGAAAGGGGCCTAAGATGTCCATCCCCTACATCGTGAAGGGTATGGGGCTGCTTAATGTTGACAAAGGGCTTGGTGCTTACCTAGGAATGGAGGAGAAACGCTGGCAGGCATCATATTTCTTCATATAACTCATAGCATCTTGCTGCATAGTAGGCCAGTAGTAGCCTTGCCGAATAACTTTGTGTGCTAACGCACGTCCTCCCAGGTGCTGACCACAGATGCCTTCATGAACTTCCCGTAACGCGTAATCTGCTTCAATGGGGGTAAGGCAATGCAGATAGGGTAGTGTAAAGGAGCGTTTATATAACACATCTTCTACCACAGCATACCGGGCCGAGCGTAGGATGATACTCTTGGCTTGCTTCCGGTCGACAGGCAATGTGCCGTCCTGAATGTAGACCTTGATGGGATCAATCCACGACGGCTTATGCTCCGTCTGCATAATTTCCTTTGTCATAATGCTTGGTTCATGCAAAAGTTTGAGGTGAATCGTTCGACTAAGCC
This sequence comes from Escallonia rubra, assembly GCA_033065855.1. NCBI lineage: Eukaryota > Viridiplantae > Streptophyta > Magnoliopsida > Escalloniales > Escalloniaceae > Escallonia > Escallonia rubra. The sequence goes on from JAVXUO010000284.1 coordinate 65,447, forward strand.
CAGACGGGTCGAGGGACGCTAAGCGTGAAAATGAGTCAGCTGATGCGTTGTCTGCTCGGCTGACTTGAGTGATGTTGTTGAAGTACACAAAAGTCTTTGCAAGCCTTTTGACTTTTTAGAGGTATTCAGCCATCTTCGTACCTCGCGCCTCATATTCTCCAGAAAACTGCTTGACGACTAACTGCGAATCGATGGCATGAAGCGCTTCTGCTCGCATAGCCTTGGCGAGGTGCATCCCAACAATAAGAGCTTCGTATTCGGCTTCATTGTTTGAAGCGGGGAAGTCGAAGCGTAAGGCATATTTCACTACGAGGTTTTCAGGGCTGTAAAGGATTAAGCCAGTTCTGTTTCTGTTTACATTGGAAGAACCATCCATATGGAGGGTCTAGGTGAAAGGCCTCTCTTTCTGGGGCAACTGCTCCTTGTCTTCAATGGGCAAAGTACACTCAACAATGAAGTCAGTCAGGGCATGTCCTTTGATAAAAGAGCGGGCTTATAGTGGATATCAAACTTCCCGAGTTCAAAAGTAAGCTCGAAGTTTTCGAGCTTACTTTTGAACTCGCCGTAGCGGTTTCTCCGTGAGCTTATGGAGTATTCGCCGTAGCGGTTTCTCCGTGAGCACCGTTATGGAGTGAGATTGAAAGTAAGGTCGAAGTTTTCGAGCGGCAACCAGGAGAGCAAATGCAAGCTTCTATGTATCTGGATAACGCAACTCAGCACCTTATAGTACTTTGCTCACGTAGTAAATGGGGAGTTGTTTGCCGTCTTGTTCTCGAACAAGCACTGCACTTACAACCGAGTCTGCTATGGCCAAATACAAGAAGAGCTCCTCCCCAATAAGTGGTTTGGAGAGGAGCGGGGGTGCTGACATATAATTTTTCAGTGCTTCAAAGGAAGCTTGGCATTCGGCAGTCCACTCAAAGTCTTTTATTTTTTTCAAAGCTTTGAAGAAAGGTAAACATCTCTCTGCAGACTTGGAGAGAAACCTGCTAAGTGCCGCTATCCGTCCAGCTAGTATCTGCACTTCTTTCACTCTCTTTGGCGCGGTCATGCTTTGTATAGCCTTGATTTTTTCAGGATTGATCTCTATACCTCTGTATGAGACCATGAAACCTAGGAACTTTCCCGACGAGACCCCGAATACACATTTGGCTGGATTGGGCCGCATCTTATATTCGTGCAAGAGGTTGAAGCATTCTTCGAGATCGGCAATATGATCTACCGCACAAAGGCTCTTGACGAGCATGTCGTCAACATAAACTTCCATAGTTTTCCCTAGCAAAGGCTTAAAGATCTTATCGACGAGCCGTTGGTAGGTGGCACCTGCGTTCTTTAAGCCAAAAAGCATGACTTTATAGCAATAGAGGCCTTTATTGGTGTTGAAGGCCATTTTCTCTACATCGTCATTGTGCATGCGCATCTGCTTATAGACGGAGAAGGAATCCATGAAGCTAAGCAACTTGTGCCCCGATGTTGCGTCTATCAATGTGTCGATGCGGGGCAGAGGATAGCTGTCTTTGGGGCAAGCCTTATTTAAATCAGTGTAGTCAATGTATATTCTACATTTGCTCGTCCCAGCCTTTGGAACCATGACCACATTAGCCACCCACTCTGGATAGTTGATTTTAGCAATGAAGCCTGCCTCTAAGAGCTTGTCAACTTCTTTCTTGATGATCACTTGCCGCTCTGGAGCGAAGGATCGCTTTTTCTGCTTCACCAGTTTACAGCTCGGATCAACTGAGAGACGATAGGTCATTATGGATGGATCTATTCTCGGCATATCTGCCACGCTCCATACGAAGACATCCGCATTAGAGCGAAGGAAGGATACTAGTCTGCCATGAAGAATTGTTTCCAGCGTGGAACCTATCCTTAACTGGCGATTTTCATCTTCTCCTAGCGTTATGGAGACAAGTTCTTCTACCGGCTCAACTCGTCTGAAGTATGCTCATCTCGCTGGTCTTCAATAGCGAGCGCCTCATCTACTCTGCACGAAGCCATGTAACACTTGCGTGATACAGCTTGATCTCCCTTCACTACTCTAATTCCTTTAGGAATTAGAAATTTCATGCATAGGTGAAATGTCGAGGCTACAACTTGCAACCTGTTGAGGCCTGCTCGTCCTAATATTCCATTATAGGCTGATTTGACCTTGACTACCAGGAAGTCGATTGATTGAGTAGCTTGAAGCGGGTACTTCCCGGTAACTACAGTGAGGGGGATTAATCATTCAACTGGTACGGATGCTCCTGTGAAGCCGTACAGTGGCGAGGAGACTGACCGTATTCGATCTCTCGATATCTGCATTTGAGAGAAAGCTTCTTCAAAGAGAATATCTGCAGAGCTTTCTGTATCCACCAAGATGCGTTTAATGACATGCATCTATTTGGAGGGAGATAACTAGAGCATCATCATGCGGTGTAATGACTTCTTCAAGGTTTGTATCATCGAAGCTTATGCTTAGCCGGTCCCTGCGTCAAGTTGACTTGTCGTGCGTAAGCCTTTCGAGCTGATTTTGAGGCTCCCTCAGCACTTAGGCCTCCAGGGATTGTGTTTATTATCGAGGGTTCCTTGGGAACTGACTCCTCGTGCCTTCTTTGACTTCCTCCTCGCCGACCTCCCTAGCGCTCATTTGCCCTGACAAATTGCTTGAGGTGTCCCTTCGCAATAAGGTTCTCCATCTCCCGCTGAAGAACTTTGCATTCTTTAGTCGTGTGGCCATGATCTTTATGGAAATGGCAGTAGAGCTGGGCGTCCTTTTTATCGGCGGGCATCCTTATCGGCTTAGGCAACTTTAAGATGTTTTGGTTTTTGATCTGGTTGAGAATATGCTCCCGAGATGTGGTAAGAGGGGTGAAGTGTTTAGAAAGGGTTGCCCGTGAGGGTTTAGGCTCTTCGAGTATCCTCCCCTCAGGGCGGTCACGCCTCTTCTGTCCAGAAGTCCCCTCATCTTGGGTGGTCATCGAATCCTCTTCAGCTCGAAGATACTTCTCTACTCGGTCAAGTAGATCAGTCATATTCTCCGGGGGCTTTTTATTCAACGAGAAGCGCAATGGTGTCCCTGGTCTCACACCCCTTGCCATTGCCGCAAAAGTCACCCTTGGATCTAGGTTGTCAATGAAGAGTCTCTCGGTATTGAAACGGGCGTAATAAGATTTCAAGGACTCTTTGGGACCTTGTATGATATGAAAATGGGCCGAGGAGTTTTTCCTCTGTATTCGACTTGTTAAGAAATTACTGCGGAATGATTCCACCAATTGAGCCCAACAGGATATGGAGCTGGGTACGAGGTGTTGGAACCACATATGTGCGGCTCCCTTCAGTGTTACTGGGAATTCTCGGCACATAATTTGGTCAAGGACCAAGTGCAGATTCATACCAAAAGTGAAACGAGCTAAATGCTTCATTGGGTCTTCTGTGCCATCATACGATTCACATGGAGGCAGCTTGAAGTTCGGTGGTGTAGGAAAATGATCAACCTCTTCTGTGAATGGTCACCCAACGATGACCGGGGTGCTAGTATATCGTTCGGCACGATGTTCACCAGGGTAATAATAAGAGTCCCTCCTTGTAGAATAAGCTTCATAACAGCTTTCCTCTTGTCTCCTGGACCTCGGGTTACGCCGTTCATCGAAGGATTGTCCATCTTCTACTTGTATTACATGCTGATTTGTCTGCTCCGGAGTCTTTAAGGTTCTTGGTTCTGACTGCGGAGGTGGATTGTTCACAGCTGCTTGTAACCATTCGATGGACTGTTGCATAGCCCGAAGAATAGCCATCAAGTCGGCTTGGTTGTTCATGACTGGTGGAGTAGTGTGGATTGTACCAGTTGTGGGAGGTTCGGATGTGCCGACAGTTTGAACTGGAGGTAGGACAGTGTTTTCGGAGGGAGGAGTGATTGTCACGGCTGGTGGTACTACTGTTACGGGTACTGATGTTGTCGCTACGGCTGCCGATATCACCGCAGGGATCGCGGGTACTATTACTGTGGTGGTTCGTGCCACGATAGTGGTTGTTGGCATACTTGCGACCTTTTTGCCGTGATTGGAAGGCTGAGACGTGGCTCCTCCCGAAGTGGGTCACGAATTAGTGGCGGTGGAGGTGCCCCACCTTGCTGAGCTTGTGAATTAGGATTTTGAGACATGACCTTTTCACGAATCTCGAGTCCCATGGATGGCGCCAAAATGCTGTGGATGAAATCCGGAACTTGATTCGTGAATAGACATGCACAACAAAAAAACAACACCGGTAACTCGCCGGAAGAATTTTCGGCGAAAAATCTCCGATGCTTAAATCAAAATAAACTTAAGATAGATTTAGTGTAAACTCCAAATGGAAGTCACTTACCCCCATCACCTTTTTGTCCTCCTTTTATATAGTCCTCTTCCTAGTGGGTAGTTATTTGGATAGTTATTTCCCTTTAATTTGGGAGTTATCAGGTTCATGGAAGGTTACTTCCACTAATGGGTAGTTAACACTACTAAATGGGGTGTTATTATCATAATGGTGGGCGGTTAAGACTTCCCACTTTCCCATTAGTGGTTTTGACAGTTTTAGGTACCATAAGATGGTGACACGTGGCACCATTTCGTGAGTGATATTTTTCTCCTACATCAGAAAGGAAGCTTACAAAGCTGGCCCAAGCAACTACAATATGTCCTTCCATTGCTGTGGCTACTAGCTCTGCTGGGCATTAACGAGATTGTTACACATAACATGGAATTCAGAAGTAAAGGGAAAAAAGTTACGATGCAACTGAATTAGGTGTTTCTTCGTCGACAAATAACAGAGCAGTGTGTACTTTGTCCATCCAACTGTCCAGCCAATCGCGCAAAGATTTGATCTGCAGAATCCCCAGCACTCTTGGATGAACCCAGGAAACATGAACTATCCATTCAACTTGATCAATAATCCAATAAGATGAACCTCCCAATCCCGTAAGGAAATCTTTATTTGGTCTCTCTAAAGAATGAATAGAATGTAATAACATGAACACAAACTAAGCAAATAACAACGTATTTAAAGGAAAAACTACCGTATCAAGCCAACGTGGTAATTCAAAATCATGGACAAACAAGGAATAACGGCCATTTCCAAGACAAGCACTAGAAACAAAGTTATCCAAATTACTGAGCTTAACCATAAAAATGAGACAGGTCTTCTTTTAAGGGGGAACACTCTCGGAAAGCAGATGGTTACCAGTAGCATTGTTATTACTTCAAAATAACATTGTACCAGAGGAAACTACGTGTCTTCTTCGTGGAGGCATAAGGGATTACAGACATTATGAGTTATACTCTTCCGTCTCTGATTAATAGATCATGTTTGAATTGCAAGTTTATTTAGTATATGAATCATATTTTATGAATTATCCATTCTACCTCAAGAAAGAGAAGAGAGAGGTGAGGAAGAAAATAAGCCAAGAAAGAGACAAATGAGTTACTAGAGGATTAAATATGAATAAAAGACATAATACAGAGTAAAAAATATATAAAAAGGATAAACATTTTTTTTTTAAAAATAGTGTAAAATCTTTTTTAATTTAGAAAAAGATAAATTTTTTTGGGACAATTAAAAACAGATAAGGTCAATTAATTAAGGACAAATGGACGATCATTTAGTACTGATATAAGGCTAAACAAGAGCTAGAGGGTAGAGGACAAAGATGAAGCCTCAAACAAACTCTGGTGAGCGGCATGTGTTTCAGATGTGAGGAGCCTGAAACAGATTTTGTCAGACGTGTTTCATGTGGACGTGGGTATTCACTTTTTTCTTACAGTGCAACAAGTATCCTCGGTTTTCTCTCTTTGCCTCGTTTTTGTTGATCAGAAAAGAAAACCAGTTTTAAAGGAATTGGGGATATCAAAGGAACAAATGATTTAAAGATTTTGGCTGTCGATAGAATTTGGCTGTCTATTTATGTTTTATTTATTGTGTTTTTCAATTGATTGATTTGATTTGTGTTGATCTTTTGTAAAATGTGGTGGTTGTAGTTATCATTGGATTTGATTGAGGAGTGGCTTTCGAAGAATTTGAGCAATTCGACACTCGGAGGTGGTCTGAGTATTAGTGGTATCGCCACATGCCAGCCGTTTGATGGATTGATGGAGCTGAAAATGGTAATATATCTGAATTAGTATGTTAATTTTCACTGGTGCACATAAAGCTCCTTAAAGGTGCACCATCGTTGTCATGAGGTGAAGAAGATTCTTAAATTTGTCCCAGTGATGCCCGATATTTTTTCTTTTAATTGGACTTTGTGCAGTGAAAGGAAACCACCCACGTTCTCCCGTAGAAAATAATTGAGTCGTCACATCAGGCGTGAGTGTTGGGCTGAGATCGGTCCCAATTTTCAAAGTTAAGGCTACCAGTCGGCCGATTGTTTATTCCAACGGACAAGTTAGTCAATAGCTAAAGACGACAAGCTAGTCAATTGCCAGAATTGAAGATGACAATCAAAGGTGTAAGGAATCTGAAGGCTGATGGCCTAAACTTTTGTTCTTTGAAGCTACATGATTAATTTCACAAGGATACACAAACTAAGTACAGAGTTCTTTGAGGTCAATACAAGTTGTAAAGTGTGACCATGTGAGATATCTGAAGGCTGCCTCACCAGCTAGAAGTGAACTGGGAATGGCAGAGATTGCAGTATCCTTCTTGCTTAACAAGCTAGCAGTCTTCCTCCATGACGAAAAGAGTCTTCTTGGAGGTGTTCGGGAGGAAGCCGAGTACATAAGAGCAAAACTAGAGCAAATGAGAGCTTTTCTGAGCGTCGCTGATGCAAAGGAAGAGAGTGATCCCCGGCTACAGGTATGGATTAAACAAGTGCGAGATGTTGCTTGTGACACCGAAGACATCCTTGAGGAATTCATTCTCCGCCTGACTAATAATCATCGCGATGGACTCTTCTGGTCTTTGCATAGGATCATTTGGTATGTAAAAAAAATCAAAGCTCACCGTCAGATTGCTTCCAAGATACAAATGATCAGAACAAGAATAGACAATATTTTTCAAAACTATGGTGGTTTTGACCATGCCTCAAGTTCAACCGTTGTCAACAACGCATGGCTTGATCGTCGAGGGGATGCACTTCTAATAGAAGAGGCTGAGCTTGTGGGAATCGAACAGCAAAAGCGTCAGCTGATTAGCTGGCTTGTCAACGATGATTCTGGGCTCAAAGTGGTGTCCGTGGCAGGAATGGGAGGGTCGGGGAAGACCACACTGGTAAAGAAAGTATACGAAGATACAAAAGTGAAGAGGCATTTCCAAAGCCATGTCTGGATCACTGTTTCACAGTCGTTTAAGATCGAGGAGCTTCTGAAACAAGTTATTCAGCAACTCTTTGATGAACTCAAGCAACCGGTCCCTCAAGCGGTGGAAACCATGGCTAGCCACAGCTTGAAAGAACTCATCAGAGAGTTCCTCCAACAAAGCAGGTGTGTGCTTGTTCTAGATGATGTTTGGAGTTTAGATGCGTGGATTGCAATGGAAATTGCGTTGCCTAATAACAATCGTGGCAGTCGTGTAGTGCTGACAACCCGAAACTTTAGTATAGCTTCTGCGTGTTGCTTAAAAACTCGTGGCAAAACATACACAATGAAAGCTTTGTCTCCAGAGGAGTCTTGGACTCTATTTTGTAGAAAGGTGTTTCAAGGGACTGACTGCCCTCAACCATTGTATCCACTCTCCAAATGTATCTTAGAGAAATGTGAGGGCTTGCCGCTTGCAATTGTGGCGATGGGCGGTTTTTTGGCTACAAAAGACAGGAGAGTTGAAGAGTGGGATATGGTTCGGCGAAGTCTTGGTGATGAGCTTGAAAGTAATGACCAATTCAGGTTTATGAAAAGAATACTTTTTCTCAGTTACTTTGACTTGCCTTCCCATCTTAAAGTTTGTCTGTTGTACTTGAGCATTTTTCCTGAGGATTATGAGATAGAGAAGATGAGGCTGATACGGTTGTGGAATGCAGAAGGATTTGTGCAAGTGCGAGAAGGGAAGACTTCAGAAGAAGTTGCTGAGAACTACCTCAACAATCTTGTCAATCGTAGTTTGGTTCAAGTAGCGAGGAGAACTCGTGATGGAAGGCTTCGGACTTGTCGCGTCCATGACCTTTTGCGTGAGATGATTCTTTCTAAGTCAAGAGAGCTAAGCATTGGTACCATAATCAGTGGGCATGATGCAAAGTGGCGATGCCTAGCCATCCACAATTCCGTGGAAAACATACGCAAAAGGGAATCTTATAGTCGACTGCGTTCTTTGCTCATATTCGGGGTTGTAAATCCGCTTTATAAGTCATCCATGTCTATGTTGTTAAGCAGTCGGCTATTGAAGGTGTTAGATCTGGGAGGTGCTACGTTAGAGAAAATTCCAAGCATAGTTTTCACGTTAATTCATTTGAGGTATCTAAGTATGAGGGGAACAAATGTGAGATTGGTTCCAAAAACGATTAGAAAGCTTCGAAACTTGGAGACTTTAGATCTAAAGGATACTTATGTGAGAGCATTGCCGACAGAAATTTTGAGACTTCATAAATTACGCCATGTCTTACTGTACGGTTATGAGTTCATTGACAATATTGGCATTCACATGGCACGTGGTTTTAGGGCTCCATATACCATAGGAGATTTGATCTCCCTACAAAAGCTATGTTACGTAGAGGCCGGTGAGATCAATGGGAGCGGCGGCAGTTGTAACATTGTGACAGAGATAGGGAAGCTGACACAACTCAGGAGGCTAGGCATTACCAAGTTGAGAAGCAAAGATGGGATGGATTTCTGCTCTTCCATTGAGAAATTAACCAACCTCAGATCATTGTATGTTTATTCTGTTGCCGAGGATGAGATTCTTGATCTGCAGTCCCTTTCATCGGCTCCTAAGTTTCTTCGAAGGCTAGAACTAGGGGGACGTTTAGAGAACTTGCCGCAGTGGATACCTTCTCTATACAGCCTGGTCAGTTTATTTTTATGCTACAGCCAACTACGGGATGATACTCTGCAGTCGCTTGAAGCTTTGCCCAATCTTGAACTACTTTCATTCTTTCAAGCGTACGAGGGGAAGAGCTTGACTTTCAAGGCTGGAGGGTTCCAGAGGCTCAAGGAATTAAACCTTTTTCAATTGAAAGGATTGAGATCGTTGACAGTGGAGGATGGAGCGATGCCTCATCTAGAAGAAATTCATTTTCAGGGCTGTAAACTGGTGGATGAGCTGCCCTCAGGCATCCAACATCTAACCAACATGCAATTGCTTAGGCTCGTTGACATGCCAGATAAATTGACTATGCCACTTAAAGGTCAGGGTAACCATAGGCGGACGCACGTTGGGGCAAGGGGGGGCTGAAGCCCCTCCTGGCTTCAGGGAAAAAAAAAAATTTCTTTCAGGAATCGCGCTTCGCCGTTCCCAACATCCCGTTCCCCGAGGCTCAATCCCCAATACCCCGTTCCCCGTTTCCCGAGAGACCCACAAACACAATTGTCTCTCTCTCTCACAGTCTCACGGAGTCTCTCCTTCGGCTTCACCGGCGACTCTCTTCACGGCTTCACTCCGGCGAGTCGGCGACGCCCTTGAAGAAGAAGAACCAGATCTGAGACGCCCAGATCCTGGCTTGCCTCCCGCAGCGAAGGCTGCGAAGCGACCCTCCTGGCCTCCTCCCCTGCCGCTGCCTCCCGCAGTCCGCAGAGGCGCAGTCGCGCAGACCCGCAGTCCCGCCTCCCGCGGCCGCGAGTCCCACGCCGACGACGCCGACGCGACGCCGGCTGCTGCAGTGCTGCAGTGCTGCCGCTGCCTCTCCAGACTCCAGTCTTCCCTGTTTTGGAGCTTTGGTTTGGTACCCGCGTAGTTGGTACATTCTCTTCTGAGTCTTCTCTTCATGTCTTCCAGTTTCCTTTTCTTCCCTTTTTAGTCAAAATATGACTATATGACTAATATGAGCCGGTTTCTTTTTGTCTGTCTTGGCTAGTTCAGTTATATGACTAATATTGCTGGGTTCTTTTTTCTGTCTTGGCTAGTTCAGTGTACTACTACTAGTTGGCTTTATATTATAGTTCCCAAGTTCCAACAGTGAAGGATGTTCTTGAGTTATTGATTTTTCATACGAATTAAACTTAGGGAGTTCACATTAAAAAATAGAGTTCACATTAAAAAGTAGTGACAAAAGTAAAATTCACATTAAAAAATTATTATTATGGTGATTAGTGACAAAAGTAAAGTTCACATTAAAAAATAACTTTAAATAAGCACATTATTATTAGATGTCAATTTTGTAGAAATGAACAAGCACAATTAGAAGTACTAATTGAGGAAAAAATAGTAATAATGTTGGCAACAAAAGTGAAATATTAAAGCAATGGAAATATTTTAATTTTAATTTGTATTTTTTTTAAAGCAGTGAAATTTGTATTTGTATTTTTTTTTTTTTGTACTTGTAAAGAGTCTTTAATGACTTTTGTGAAACTTAATAATACTTTTTGTATGTTTTATAAGTACACTTTGTTTTTAATATTATTTTAAAAAAATTTAGTATCGGACATATAATTTTTGCCCCCCCTAAAAAATATTCCTGGTTCCGCCCCTGAGGGTAACTCGACTATAGCCCACATCCCCAATGTTTGGATCGGAGTCTCGAATGATGATCGCGCGATTGGAAAGTATCTGTAGAAAGAGGAGCTTCACTAGCTAAATTATGCTCTGTAAATAGCAAGGGGATACGAATGCCCAAAGGACGTTGCATGCTGCATATATTGGCTTCGTAGCAAGTTTTAGGCATTTTCACACAAGCCAGACGGTAGCCAAATTTTTCCTTGTTTCAGACATTAGTTTCTAGATGATCTATTGAATGGTTTTGTAAATTGTGATTATTAGTCTTTCTTAGTGTTCCACGTGTTACAATTTAGGATCCATAAGAAATAAATAACGGAAGCGAAACAAAGCGCGCTCTCTTTTGTTTTGAAAATGAAAACTACTCAGAAGAAGTCTTCTTTCCCGAGAAATACAGGCATATTAGGAGTGGCAAGATGGATGGGCAGATTGGGTTTGGGTGTTAGTTAAACGAGTTGGGTATAAATAGGTCATTGACCCATTTTATTACCCTTGTATTAATGGCTTAAGTGGATCATCGCATTAAATGGGATGGTTTTCCCCATTAATTAAACAGTGACCATGAATTCTTTTAACACAAGAAGACGGTTCAAATTTTCAACTCCTCTCCTTCTCTTTACCCGAGCACAGCCCCAGCGCCAGTCATACAATCACCACTTTCATGCCACAATTACAACTTTACACACAATTACAACCGCCACTACACCACAGCTGCCCACTTGCCACCACTTGAACTGTTTATGTGCTTAATCCCATATAAAAAACCACCACCATAACTCCACCTCTTGAAATCCTTCAAGCAACTTGAAACAGATAATAAAGGTGCAAACTGACACAATCAGTAGGACTGATTTAGGATGAGGTGACGGCGAAGGAGATGCCCGCTGATCACGAGCGGCGATGGCGGGTCCAATTGTGAGTAATGTGAGATCCAATCGCTGCGACGGCGACAGTGACATCGACGAATGTACATCGACGGCAGTTAACGGGTGGTGACGGCGACGAACAACCAGCTAGACCATAGTGACCCATTTAATGCTTAATTATTAAATGGGTGCGTTTGTTTATAAATTTTAAGTTGACGGATTTTGACAGATAAATAAATTTGGGTCACAATTGTCACCCCTAAGGCACATATATACAGGTACCGCACACTATCAGAAGTGAAGGCCATGTGGCCCATGCAATAGCCAAGTCAGTAGCCAATTGCCTAGTAGCAAAAGAAAAGGCCGGTTGGTGGAGAACATTACGTTGATGATCAGTAGTGTTGTTTCACAAAATCTAAGTCGGGCCTGTGAAGCGTTGCAAAAAAATTTCTCAAGCCAGCACCACCATGTATCACCAATTGCAACCTTCAATCATCAATTGCTACCCTCTATCACCTAAAAGCTGCAGCACCACCATGTATCACCAATTGCCACCCACAACAGCCACCTCAATCACCATAACATCACCCTGATCGTCGATCTCGGCACCTCTACTACCGGTGGTGCCATGGTGATCCAATCCCATTTGGTTCGACTGGGCTGTCTGCAACAAAATGGAAAAAATCTGAGGATGAAAGGTCCCATTTTTTGGTGGAGGCAACGGTGGTACTGGGTTTCGTGGAGGCAGTGATAAATAGATGGTATAGATTTCTCCTAGCAAAAGAGGGAAGGTCCAGATTCTTTTTCAGGACGGACATGGAACCTGACGAGTTGGACCTAATAAGGCAACTGTCAGAACTTTTTGGGGTTTAAGGCCGTATTACAGCAAATAACCATATCAATAGTTAGCCTATCTATAGAAAACTAGTCCAGAATCCCGTGCCAAGTACGAGACGTATATTAACAGTAATTTATTTTAATAATTTTAAAATGCATAATAAAATATATTGTACAGTTTTATTATTTATTATATGGTTATTTCATAAAAGATAGTAACTTTAGTTTTTGGCTTGCACTTGGTTGTAATAAAATAAATTAGCCCTTTTGGTGAAATATCAATAAGCAATGTCCTTGTGCATATTTGTTAATTTAGATTTGGTAATTATATAGATGAACAAAAATCAAAAGTTCATTTAGTAAACAAAAAAAAAAGTATTGATAAAAATACGCGGAGGACATATTGAGATCAATTTGCTATTACACAAGACATTTTTATTATTTTCTAAGCATCTTTTAAAAATAATTTGTACCTTAAATGGGTTGTCCATAACGTTAATTACATATAAGTTTAATTTTGATCGAGAAAATTCTGGTCCATATATTTGTTCATAGCAAGTTATTTATAAAAGTTAATCAACACGACTAATTAAGTAAGGATGATGTGCCATTTTCAGAAACAAATGTAATCCACCAACGAAGTATACTGAGAATATAGTAATCAGTGCATGAGATAATTATATAAAGTTTAACCAACATGACTTCATAGATAGCTCAAAATCTCATAATAAAGAAATTGTTGAACAAAATTTAACCAAGATTTCACAAAGTATACAATAAGCATGCTTACTAAGTAAGATTTATCTTCAAATATAATAAGGTTTTCAATCTAAGCTTTAGTCTGCATTCATCACAGTATAACTAATATCTTTTTAGATTTTATATGCAATTTTATTTAGAAGTTTAAAAGTTAACATAAAATCATAAAGGGTATATTGCTAATGCAAAATTTAGAATGCTTAAGAGTTTAATTACTCACAATAAAAATACCATCGAAAAAAATGGTTCAAAACTTTTTCAACATAAAATTAGTTGAATTTAAGAAATGCTCTCATAAGGTTTTAAATTTACGGTATTTTTTTATTATATCTCATATAGAATCTGCATATTATGGTATTTCTGCATTTAACCATTACAACTAAATAGGATAGCGCAAACTTTAGAGTAAGGAAGTTATTGACCAAAACTTTTAACCAACATATTTAGTTACATCATATTGAATTTACAGAAAACTTAAATAAGAATTTGAAATAGCACCTAATTTTCTTATTAAATATCTTAAGTAATTTTTGTTTTACAGGTTAATATTTCATGTCAGAGAGCTTTCAATATCTAATTTCAAATAAAGTCATATTAGGTTATTATATTGGCTAAAAAATTTTGAATGATTCGAATTAATTTTTGAATTACATTAGACTTATTATTTAAATGTTCACTATATTTGCCGATTTAACTAATTACAGAATTAAGGACCCCGTTCAAAATAATGTTTAGAGATCTTTAGCAACATTAATATGTTTAAGATTAAGTTTTAGAACAATTATTATATTAGAAACACAATGCAAAAGGTGTCATGAGCTGTAATTACATTTCTCGCCTCAGTTAGTAGATATTATAGTTCAGAATCCTGAATCAAGCTTGAGCAAGTTAATACAATATTTCAAAAAGTTACAAAAGCATATTAATGCATACCACATTCAATAAACAAAAAGAGATTAACATCTTATGGAAAAAGAATCTTCTTTTGCTAAAACTATAATTGTCGGTAAGAAATTTTTAATACTTTATTCGTAAAAGTTTCAAGTAACTTATCAAGATTATATTATTATTAAGTTTTTTTAGTGGTTCAACCCGTAACATTTCAAAACCAAGTCTCTTAGCTTCAAAAACTAGGTTAAGAGTTCTGTATCTTTGGAATCGTAAATGTCATAGTCCATTCTTATCTTTTTCATGAATTATTGTTTCAAGAAATTACCAGTTTATTAAGATACGAACATGACATCTAATTTATTTTAAAATTGCAGTCTTGATTAGATAGTCATGCAACTGTTGCAGTGTATTTGTATAGGTATATATGTTTGCTTTAATTCCTCTGAACTGTAAGTTTAAAGAATAATGAGTAGATTGTGTTACAGTGTCGTCGCTAGATTTTTGCGTTCTTTAAGCTTTTCTTTTAAATCGTCAAGCAGAGTAGTAACACAATCTACTCATTGTTCTTTCAACTTACAGTTCAAAGGAACTAAGACAAATATATATATATATGCGTATGCAAATATTACGCAAGAATTGCACGCATGACAATCTAATCAAGGTTTTAATAGTCAAAATCAAAGCCTAATACATAAATATGTCTGTAGCATAGAGTTTAAACATTGTACAATTGATATTTTATAAGGTTTACAAATATTGCAACAATTATACCACGAATTTTTCAACAATAAATCGTAATAAAGAGTTTTTTCCCCCCCTAAATACTTATATATGGGATATAACCAGTTTGGTGGTAGTGATACCTTACTTAAAAATGCTAACTTACAATTCGTTTATTAAATCTATGTATCACATTATTAACGATGACTATATTATGTATGTTACGTATACTATATATATATATATATATATATATATATATATATATATATATATATATATATATATACACACACGTAGGTACCATGAAAATACCACAAAGTTTCACTTGAAGGTCCCAAAGTTTAATTTTTACACATAAGGGTCTGCAACTATAAATTTGTAATAAGTAAGTACATCAGTCCAAATTCCTAACGATCTAGCCCTTTCCGTCAGGGGCATTTTTGGGTTTCCATATTCGGTTTTTTATTGTAAAACTCCTTGATTTTTGGAACCCTAATCCATTGTAAGAATCTCATCTCTGGCCAAATTCCCAGAACCACCTCGTATGGATCTCTAGAGCTGAGCCCTTGTATGGAGACAATTACCCATCTCAATTCAACCACTAGAAACCCCAATCCTCAAAGTTCAAATGGCCACCGAGGCCATTCCCAATTTTCAGAATCCCGATCTCGTCCTAGTCTCACACATGCCCGACTTCATTCCCATTTTTCTTCTCTTTTGTAATTTTACACTTCTTCTTCTTCAGAGACCCACCGCCCTCTCACCCATCACCCACTCCACTCGCCCCTTACCCAAGCCCTAACAGTACCCAAAAAACACAAAGAGACACAAATCACACCATCAGCAGATCGCCCTCACCACTGCACCACCAAATCACAACCACCGGTCAGCATCACCATCGCATCATAGCAGCGCCACCGACAGATGTCTAACACCGGTCACACCACCCGCCGAACCATCGACCACCAATGTCGTCGCCGGTGATCTCTCTCAAAACCAAGAACAAGACGTCGACGGCGCACCCCAGCGCCACCACCATCGCATTAAAGTTGAAATCGGCCGGATCTCTGCCGGTGTAAACCTGTCGTGAGCCAACAGGGACACGATCGAACATATTTGGCTGCTCCGATCCTCTGTAGTCTGTCCCTTCAGCTTTCGGTATCGAAACCATCAACCGGTCAACAAACCTAGTGAGATACCGCCGATCTGGTGGGCCTTGGCGATGGGTCTGGCCGGTGGGTCAGGTGATGGAGCTCCGGCCAACTTGTGGTCCCCGGCGATGATGTTGCGCCGATTATTGATGGCGAATATGTTAGTGCGCCACGGTGGTTGTGGTATTGGCACCGGTGGTGATGTGAGGAGACGGCGCCGGCGGTGATGGTGATCTGATGAGATGAGACGGTATGGTGGTGGTTTCACTGTGTTGATGCTAATTTAGGTGATTTGGCTTCTTTGTGTATGCTAGATCGTTTGTGGGGCTTGGATAAGTGTCGAACTGGGTAGGAGGAGATGAATGAAAATTTGAAGAAGAAGAAGTAAAAAGAAATTAAAGAAGAAGATAAGAGAAAAGTTGAAGAAGAGAAGAGAAAAAAAATTTAAACCTGTCCAGACAATTTTACCCCTGACGGAAAAGGTTAGATCGTTAGGAATTTGGACGGATGTATTTACTTATTGCAAATTTGTAGTTGTAGACCCTTATGTGTAAAAACTAAACTTTGGGACCCTCAAGTGAGACTTTGTTGTAGTTTTAGGGTACCTATGTGTATTTGACCCTTAATTCAATTAGAACGTCATTTTTTTTCTTTCTAAATTTAATATGTTATTTTCGTCTTTTTTCAATATATGAATTTTTATAATCACATTAAAGAGTGATTTTAAGAATATAATAGTCAAAATTAAGTCCTAATAAGTAAGTGTATTGATTAGGTTGAATTTTAAAATTCTTAAAATTAAATTTTAGTTTATACAATCCTCATTATTCTTGCAAAATTAATCAAATTTAAATCGAAATGCACCTATCAAAATCATTTTTAGATTCTTTTTTTTCTAAATCACGTACGTTGTTTAATCTTAGTTATAACACTTATTTTTTTCTTTTAAATCAAAAGTATTATTTTCGTTTTTTATATATATGAGTTTTTACATTCATATTAGAGAGTAGTTTTAATGATACAATAGTCAATATTAAGTCCTAGTAAGTTAGAATAATGATAAGGTTGAGTTTTAGAATTAGTTTTTGAATTTTAAGGACATAGTTGTAAAAAATAAGTCTTAATAGATTAGTATATTGATTAAGTAGGATTTTAGAAAGGTTGATCTTGTTTTTTATTCTAAATTTCATAAGTTATTTTTTGGGTCAATGGATTTTAATTTTCAAAATTTTAAATTCTTTTAAGGACATAATTGTCAAAATGAAGTCTTTATAGATTAGTATATTGATTAGATAGAGTTTTAGAATGATTAGAATTAGTTTTTAAATTAATTTCTTCTTCTAAATCGAAAGTATTATTTTCGTTTTTTATATTTATGAGTTTTTATATTCATATTAGAGAGTAGTTTTAAAGATACAATAGTCAATATTTAATCTTAATAAGTTAGTATAATGATAAGGTTGAGTTTTAGAATGATTAGAATTAATTTTTGAATTTTAAGGACATAATTGTCAAAAGGAAGTCTTAATACATTAGTATATTGATTAGGTAGAATTTTAGATTGATTAGAATTAGTTTTTAAATTAAATAAGACTTACTTATATAGAAGTTATTTAATCTTAAAGGAAAGATATGATGACGTGTCGTATAAAAAAACGATGATGTGTCGCGCAAAAAAGTTATCAATGTCTTTCTTGCTTCGCTTATTATATATTATATAGATATGAGATTTTTTTTTGTGAAAAGCACGTAAACGAACGCGTATCCCATTATAAAATGGGTATAAACACCAATAAGATTACATTAAAAAAATATAATATAGTCATTTTCTAAAAAGCGTAAACGAGCAATATTGTGTTTTTGGTTTGAAAAAGAAAACACATAGTGAAATAGAAAAATGAGAAGTTTAAATGAACAGGCAATATTTTGGAGATGGAAAGAGAAGAAACATAAGCAAAATAGGGAAGAGACATGCTCCTTTGTCCATTGACTTGTAAGGATTTGTCTTCGTTGACCTATAACTCACCCAACTCAGAAGGCCCAAGAAAGCCACAATGGTGCCTTACAAGTTACAAGACGGGGATCGCGCACAAGGGCTGCAAAGGGCCACGATGTTGCCGTACAAGATGTGATCACACTCGAGCACTGTTGGGGGGCTTATGGCGATTGCTGGATCGAATGGATCAATTTTTTGATCACATTGTGACCGTTGATTGTGGGGATTGCATATTTAGTTTGATGACTATTTTTTGTGTACACTTAAAGGAGTCGACACATAACATCCGCAAAATAAACTTTAAAATTAGTGGTCATATATGATCCTAGTTTGACGTTGCAAAATGGGTGTGTGGGTTGGGTTTGGGTCAAACAGGTGGTTGACCCATTTAGATCCATTTATTTGTGAGTTAACTTGATCAATCATTAAATTGGTTGGTTTAACTCGTTATCTCCACATTGACCCATTTACCAAGACACAATCCGAGTTCTGACCCGACTCAATTTCTGACCCGTCTTGTTCTCTTTTGACTTCAAATTTTTAGTAATTTGTTTTGTGTTTACAAAATAAAAAACTTAACAAGATGATGGAAAGCAAAGAGCTCGACACGTTTATTTTTGCTCGACACGTTTTCCAGATACCAGCTAATTAGAGTAAATGCCAAGGGAATGAACGAGGGGAGGGGTGCAAGTGGGTTGAAATGTTCGAAGATGTTCGCATAGTTGTCTTCTGTGTTGCTCTGAGCGGCTACGATCAGATGTGGATTTCACCCGAGAATAGTGGAAGTGGGGCGCTGCTTCAAAACAAGATGATGGAAAGCAAAGAGCTCTTTGAAACAATGATCAGACATCCCTGCTTTAAGGATACTCCTTTCGTGTTGGTCCTAAACAAGTACGACCTGTTTGAGGAGAAGGTCAACCGAGTACCTCTAAGTACTTGCGAGTGGTTCAAAGATTTCAGCCCAGTGAGACCCCACCACAGCAATCAGACACTAGCCCACCAAGCTTATTACTACGTTGCAATGAAGTTCAAGGATCTATACGCTAACCTCACAAGTCGAAAGCTGTTTGTTTGGCAAGCTAGGGCCAGGGACCGAGTGACCATAGACGAGGCATTCAAGTACGTTAGGGAGGTTGTCAAGTGGGACGATGAGAAGGAAGACAACTACTATGGCGGGGCAGAAGACTCCTTCTACAGCACTACAGACGTGAGCTCCTCGCCATGTGTCAGGCAAGAATGAGAAATATCTGTACCATCTTTACGTATAGGGAAGAGAAGGGGAGGTGAATAAGCTTGTTTTAGCTTGGTCCATAATTGCGGTTAATAATGTTTTATGCCAAATTTTAACTCCTTATTATAAGGTTTTCAAAAGTATATTTTCATCACATTTGATTGACTGACGGCTGCTAATCGATTCTTATAACTTTTTTATAACCTACATTCTAATTACAATTTTTAACACCACCTTATATACAATAATATATATAGTGGATGGATGATCTTTTGTAGCGTGTGGCAAGCTTACTTTTACTATTCATGTTTAACCTTAAGTTGTCACCAAGACACTTAATCCTTTCTTCAGTGCGTTACTTTTTTGGGTCACGAACACCACTGCTCCTTATAGCACTATTATTTTAATGACAAAACATATCCTCTTGCCTGCTGTCTTGAAGTGAAGTGTATTTTTCATTCGCAGTGTATATATTTTTGTAAAGTATTTCAATAAAAACGTTGGCAAAGAAAAGTATTATGTGAAACTTCTGCTTCTCTAGTAATTTAAGCTTAGAGATGTTACAAGAAAAATAGTTGAAATATTGTATACCTGAGGCATCATGCTGTAACAGAACAGTCTGTAGGGGAGAAACTACCTTACAGATAATGATCTCGTCCGCGCCTTAACCCAATGTTATCTTGTTCCTAGAGGTTTCCGGGGGAGATACTTTGAACTCGTACTGGCACCTTGTTTGGTAAAAACGATATTGCATAGTCAAAAAGTATTGAGGTAAATGTGTTTTTAATGGTCACAACTAAACGAGGTGAAGAGTTTGTATTTTTTTTCCTTTATTTCCTCTTCTCATATTGTTTGACTAATTTTATCAAAACTAAAATAAAAAAATAGAAGCACACATAAAAAATATTTTTTTCACGAATAAATTTTTGCTACTACTCGGGTTAGAAAAATTAATTGTCGTTATTGTTTCTAGTTTTAACGATAATTTTTAACATCACTAAATAAAAATTATTAATAATATTTAACGAATATTAATTATCATCGTCATAATAGAGATAGAAAGAAGAGAAAACAAACATATACTCCGTATTAGACATACAAGGCATGATTCTCTGCCCTCTTGTACGCTAAACGAAAATTGCCGGCGCCTTAACCATAAAACTTGACACATAAAGGGAAAGGTGCTCATTTGGTTAAACCCAGAAAAGTAAGGGCTTGGGAAAGCTGGAGCTGCATCTCCCAAAACCCCAAATGGACGAGGACGAACCCCAGCTCCTCCTACCCCCACCCTCTGAAAACCCTCCCGCCACCGCCGTCAGCCACCCCTCCCAGCCACCACCACCGTCCCCCCGCCGCCCCAAACGCTTCATAAGGAACCAGATCCCGGACTCCATCCTCCACGACCCCGCTCTCAACGCCGCCATCGCCGCCCTCCCCGCAAACTACAACTTCGAGATCCACAAGTCCGTCTGGCGCGTCAAGTCCACCTCCTCGAATCGCGTCGCCCTCCAGCTCCCCGAGGGCCTCTTGATGTACTCTTTAACAATCTCCGACATCCTCGCCGCCTTCGCCGGCGTCGAGAGTTGCCTCTGTTGGAAGCGTAGTGGGATCACAAGAAATTTAATACGAACAACGATATATATTGACACAGATTTTTCATACAAGAACACACACTTCAACAAAATATTTGTTGAACTCTCACAAACTTGGTGTTTCAACACCTCTCAATTTTTCTATTTTCTCACACAAGCTGCTGCTTGTTTTCCTCTCTCAAACTCACTCTCTCTAATACACCACCTTTTAACTCTCTCCAACTCTTTTTTGACTTAAAACTAGACTAAACAAGACTCCATATATATAGATAGACAAGGTCGGCAACTTCATCTTCTCCAAAGTTCTAACCGACTTCACCAATTCAATTGAGTCAACAATTTCAACTATCCATTATCTTCTCAAAACTTCCAAGTCGGCAGCTTCATTTTCTCCAACCTTCTTATGCATTCTTTGAGTCAAACATTGCAACCATTTTCAAAGTCCATGAGTTGGCAGCCTCCAAATCTCCTTATCTTCTTCTTGAGTCGGTTGGCAACCTAGCTGCTTATCTTCTTCCAAGTCAACATTTGCAACTCATTCAATGAGGGTTTGAAATTCTAACACTCCCCCTCAAACCCGAATCTTCATGCCAAGCTTCTCTTTGAGTTTGTGGAATATGTCGGTCTTCAATGGCTTTGTAAAAATATCTGCTATTTGGTCTTCCGTTCTGCAATGAACTAATTCCACGACTTTATTTTTAACTTGCTCCCGAATAAAATGATAATTCGTGTCTATATGCTTACCTCGGCTGTGTGATACTGGATTTTTCGCAAGTGCTATAGTAGATTTGTTGTCGACGTATATCGTAGTCGGTCCTTCTTCAATGAGATATAACTCTTTCAAAATATTCTTCAACCATATTGCTTGGCACGTGCACGCTGCTGCGGCTATATACTCGGCTTCACATGTTGAGAGAGCAACTATTTGTTGCTTCTTTGATGACCACGAAAATATTGTTGATCCAATGTGAAAAGCATATCCAGATGTGCTCTTCCGATCATCCAAGTCTCTTCCATAATTACTATCTGAATAACCAATCAATCTTGAATTTTTAGAGTGAGTATAAAAGAGACCATGATCAACCGTACCTTTGACATATCTCAAAATTCTTTTTGCTGCATTGAAATGATCTTGTTTTGGTCTCTCCATGTATCTGCTGACCAATCCAACTGCATATGTTATATCCGGTCGAGTAAAAGTCAAGTACCTCAAACTTCCAACCATACTCTTGTACAATGTCGGGTTTACCGATTTTCTATTCGAGTCAACTCTCAACTCCACACCTGTTTCTGCTGGTATGGCTACTGGATTGCAATCCTTCATTCTGAATCTGCTCAAAATTTGCTCCGCATACTTCTTTTGCGACATAAATATTCCATCTTCCATTTGTTTTACTTCGACTCCAAGAAAGTATGACATTTCACCGATATCTGTCATCTCAAATTCTTTAGTCATAGCTTTCTTGAAATTAGTGAACATACCTGGATTATTTCCCGTGAATATCATATCGTCCACATATAAGCAGACAATCATGATATCACCGTCCTGATTTCTCTTCGTGTATAAGGCATGTTCATAAGGACTCTTCACGAAACCATTTTCCTGGAAGTACTCGTCTATTCTCGTGTTCCAAGCTCTCGGAGCTTGCTTTAATCCATACAGAGCTTTCTTCAAACGGTAGACTTTGTCTTCTTGTCCTCTCTTGATGTATCCAGGTGGTTGCTCGATGTAGACTTCTTCTTCTAAGTATCCATTCAGAAATGCCGATTTCACGTCCATCTGATAAATCTTCCATTTATTTTGTGCTGCGAGTGCTATGAGAAGTCTGATAGTATCAATTCTTGCAACTGGAGCAAATACCTCATCATAGTCAATTCCTTGTTTCTGCCTATAGCCTTTAGCGACTAACCTTGCTTTGTGCTTCTCCACTTTGCCTTCTTGATTAGTCTTTGTCTTGTACACCCACTTGACTCCGATTGCCTTGTGTCCTTTCGGAAGATCGGTTAGCTCCCACGTATCATTTCTTTTTATTGCAACAATTTCTTCATTCATGGCTTTCTTCCATTTTTCATCTTCCGTAGCCTCTTCGTATGTCACTGGATCACACTCTGCCATTAAACAAAATAGTGAATAATCAAATGTTGTCTGAACAGGTTCCGCAGCATCATAGATGTCATTTAGACTTCGCATTTTCATAGGTGCTCCCCCTAAATTTCTGCTGCTGCTGCCACTACTAGATGATGATGGTGTTGATGCAGGCGTTCTTGGAATAGGACTTTGTGGAGGAGTCTGATCATCACCGTGCTCATCTTGCACGTTTAAGTCGTCGTCGTCAGCATCATCAAAAAATAATCCTTCAACTTTCTTTTCTTCTTTGCTCCATTTCCAATAATCTGCTTCGTCAAACTCAACATCACGTGAGATAATAACTTTCTTGGTGAGAGGATTATATAATCGATACGCCTTACTCCTTTTATCGTAGCCGATAAAGATGCATTTTTCTCCTTTGTCATCTAGCTTCTTTCTCTTTTGGTCAGGAATATGGGCATATGCTATGCACCCAAAAATTCTGAGATGTTCAACTTTTGGCTTGCTACCACTCCAGGCTTCATTTGGCGTCTTGAACTTTACACTTTTTGTTGGACATCGATTTAGCAGATATACTGCACATTGAACGGCTTCAGCCCAAAACGTTCTTGGTAAATGCTTTCCCTTTACCATACTTCTTGCCATATCAAGAATCGTGCGATTCTTTCTTTCTGCAACGCCATTTTGTTGTGGCGTATAAGAGGCTGTCAACTGATGAATAATTCCGTGCTTTTTACAGTAATCTTCAAATAACTTCGAGGTGTATTCACCTCCTCTGTCAGACCTGAGTATCTTCAGATACTGTCCACTTTGTTTTTCAGCCATTGCTTTGAATTCCTTGAATTTATCAAGGGCTTCCGATTTTTCTTTAAGAATGTACACCCAACTTTTTCTACTGAAATCATCAATAAAAGTAAGATAGTACCTGTTTCCACCAAGTGATGGAATATCAAATGGACCAGCTATATCCGAGTGCACAATCTCTAGTGGCCTTCTAGCTCTCCATGATTTTCCAACTTCAAAACTTTGCCTGTGTTGTTTTCCTTTGACACAAGCTTCACACAACTGATCTGGTTCATGAATTTCTGGCAGACCATTCACCATCTTTGTTCTTGATAACAACTTTAGACCGCTAAAACCAAGATGACCAAATCTTAAATGCCACAACCATGAATCATCTTTAATGACAGACTTCATGCATCTCATCATTTCAGATCGGATATCAAGTGTGAAAAGACGATTCTTCGTCATTTCAACTTTGGCAATTAATTCTCTATCTTTGTTTCTGATAACAAGAGCACCGTCTTTCATGTGTATATCGTACCCCTTTTCTAAGAGCTGGCCCAAGCTGATAATATTGCTCTTTAAGGCAGGTACATAATAAACATCTGATATAAATTTTCTATCTCCATTCTTTAAAGTAATCATAAGTTTACCTTTGCCTTTCATCGGAATCTTGGACGAGTCTCCGAAAGTAACTTCTCCTTTGATAGTCTCGTCCAAATCTGTGAACAGCTCCTTTCGGCCACACATATGGTTGCTGGCACCAGTATCGAGATACCAAACATTTTTCTTGCACTCTTCATTTCCTCTGTAAGTGAGAAAAATAGCATCTTCCATATTTTTCTCTTCAGCTGGTGCAAAATTATTTCTTTCCTCCATTTTAGGAGTTGATCTGCACTCGTAACTAAAATGACCATATTTGTTACAACTATAACATTTCAACTGGGATTTATCACCTCGTTGTTGAAATCCGCCTCTTCCTCTGCTTCTAAATCCTCGACCACGACTATATGCTTGATAGCCGTCGATTGTTTGGCCTCTTTCAAAAGATTGTCTACCACGTCCTCGTCCACCGCGTATACTGCGTGGACCACGTCCACCTCTATAGCCACCTCTAGGGCCACTACGTTCTCCTCTACCTCGTCCGTAGCTGCTGCTAGCTTGATTTTCACCTACATGTAATTTACTTTGCAAAGCTTGCTCCAAATTTCCACTACTTTCATTTTGGTTCATTCTTTGCTCGTGAGCTTGAAGAGAACCCACAAGCTCGTCGATAGAAATTTGAGACAAATCTTTAGACTCTTCAATTGCAGTAACCACATAATCAAATTTTCGAGTCAGAGAACGTAAGAGTTTTTCCATTACTCTGACATCATCTAGAGTTTCTCCATTTCTTTTCATCTCGTTTGCCACCGTTTTCAAACGAGTAACATAATCACTGATATTTTCTGAACTTAGCATTTTTAATGTCTCAAATTCAGCTCGAAGTGATTGAAGACGTACCTTTTTCGCCTTTTCGACTCCCTGTAGAGATTTCTGCAGAATCTCCCACGCTTCCTTCGATGTCTTCGCGTCTGATATTTTTCAAAGGTTGATTCGTAAACTCCTTAAAAAATTAAGAACACGGCCTTCTTATCCTTCTTGCGCGATTCTCTTAACGCCGTCTTCTGAGCGTTTGATAAAGCTGCTTCGACCGCCACATCTGCGGGTTCGATATATCCGTCTTCAACGATTTCCCATAATTCTTGTCATCCAAGTAGAACCTTCATTTGGATACTCCAATTCCCATAATTCGTCTTCGTTAATTTTGGGATTTGCGGCTGAATTATGTTCGCCATCTCTTCACCTTCTTGTGACGTAGAATCGAACTTGCGGCTCTGATACCACTTGTTGGAAGCGTAGCGGGATCACAAGAAATTTAATACGAACAACGGTATATATTGACACAGATTTTTCTGATACAAACACACTTGAACAAAATATAAATGGAACTCTCACAAACTTTGTGTTTCAACACCTCTCAATTTTTCTATTTTCTCACACAAGCTGCTGCTTGTTTTCCTCTCTCAAACTCACTCTCTCTAATACACCACCTTTTAACTCTCTCTAACTCTTTTTTGACTTAAAACTAGACTAAACAAGACTCCATATATATAGATAGACAAGGTCGGCAACTTCATCTTCTCCAAAGTTCTAACCGACTTCACCAATTCAATTGAGTCAACAATTTCAACTATCCATTATCTTCTCAAAACTTCCAAGTCGGCAGCTTCATTTTCTCCAACCTTCTTATGCATTCTTTGAGTCAAACATTGCAACCATTTTCAAAGTCCATGAGTTGGCAGCCTCCAAATCTCCTTATCTTCTTCTTGAGTCGGTTGGCAACCTAGCTGCTTATCTTCTTCCAAGTCAACATTTGCAACTCATTCAATGAGGGTTTGAAATTCTAACAGCCTCGTCCTCGGCGACGTGACCTACGGTGCGTGCTGCGTCGACGACCTCTCCGCCGCCGCGCTCGGCGCCGACCTCCTCATCCACTACGGACACAGCTGCCTCGTCCCCGTCGATCACCCCGTAATCCCCAGCCTGTACGTGTTCGTCGATATCTAGATCGACGTTGATCGGTTAGTCAACACGGTCCAACTCAATATTCACCATACTACAAGTAAACAAATCGTACTTGTAGGTACGATCCAATTCGGATCCGCAATTCGGGCCGCAAAACCTGAATTGGAAAAATTAGGGTTTAGGGTTTTGGTGCCGCAGTCGAAGCCGTTATCGGCCGGGGAAGTGCTAGGTTGTACCGCCCCGACTGTTACCAAATCGTGTTTAGGTAGTGACAATTATGATAATGTGGTGCTTGTGTTTGTTGCTGATGGAAGGTTTCATTTGGAAGCGTTTATGATCGCGAACCCTAGGATTAAGGCGTTTAGATACGATCCATACATCGGGAGTTTGTTTTTAGAGGAGTATGATCACGAGGGAATGAAGGAATGTAGGATGAAGGCAATAGTTAAGGCGAGGGAGGCGAGAAACTGGGGGATTGTATTGGGGACACTGGGGAGGCAGGGGAACCCTAGGATACTGGATAGGTTGGAGAAGAAGATACGGGAAAGGGGTTTGGACTGGACAGTGATGCTGATGTCGGAGATATCTCCGGCTAGGGTCGCGCTGTTCGGGGACTCTGTCGATGCTTGGGTTCAGATTGCCTGTCCTAGGTTGTCCATTGATTGGGGGGATGCGTTTGTGAAGCCGCTTTTAACTCCGTTCGAGGCTGATATAGCTCTTGGGGATATGCCTGGGTGGTGGGAGAGGAAGTCGGCAGCGAGGTTGAGTTCGGATTGCGGTGGTGATGGTGTTGATTGCGGAAATAACGAATCGTGTTGTTCGCGTAACAACGGTGGTCGTGCAGAAAATGAGGGAGAGCCTGTTGTTGATTACCCAATGGACTATTATGCGCAGGATGGAGGGGAATGGAATTCTTGTTACTCAAAGAAGCCGTCAGGTGCAGTACGTAGGCATCATCTAGCTTGCAATGATAATTTTACTAGTTCGTGATATTGAAGCATGCAAGAAGGGCATTGCTGATTATATGCTTTCCACAGTGGAGTTTATTGTATTTGAGCCCAAGTTAGTATTCTAAACTAGCTCACATCTTAAGATGTACATGTAATTTTAACTCAACACATGCTTGAGATTTTTTTGTCCGGCATAGCTTTAGTTATTCTTAGATTGGAATTTTGGTAAATAACAAAGTGTGTTTCCAACTTTGTACTTTCTTCCTGAGAATTTCATGATAGTAGTAGTTTCCTAGACTACCATATGCTTCAGTGCTTGTATAACTTTACCCTTACACTCCTTTCCCAGGTTGTAAGGGTGTTGATCATCTATCCTTCATTGATCTGACCTTCCATCAAGTTTATTAAAGCAGATAGTCTAGTCATTCCTAGTTTGCATGACAAACATTGAAGGTTCTTATACTTCATGAGCATCCTTGACATAAGCTGAACATTCTTATTTACATCCCTATGATGGTTTTTCTTTTTCAGCATCAAGTATCTTTTTGGTCTAGCGTTTCTAGAGACTTGTGACTCTCTGGTTTTGTGCCAATCATTGGCAGTACATGCAGGGATGTAAATGAAAGTGGGAAAATTAAACTCAAGAACGCAGGTATGAAAGCTGGTGTTGCTCTTCGTACCTTTACAGCAGATCCGAGAAAATTCAATTTCGAAGAGAGAATCTGAGAAAGCGAAAGTGAGCTATTATAGTGTTTTGGTTTTTTGGGGGTTGGGGGGGTGGGGGGTGGGGTGGGGTGTGTGTTAGGGAAGTGGTGCCTCAATGACTTCCAAGGTGCAGTGATTTTCTGCAATTGTGGACTGTCATGTGATGAACCACTCCTAAATCCTCAAACCCTACAGAAACTGAAACAGATCTTCTAAAAGAAGCCTGAAACATAGATGAAGCCTAAATCAGACTCCGCTGAGTGCGCATGTGTTTCTTCCTTTTTCGTTAGATGTGAGGAGCCTGAAACATACTTTGGTAGGTAGACGTCGGTATTTTATGCTTTCTTACATTGGAGGGTCAAAATGAGGATCATGGTTTTATAGACGAATGGCTTGGAACTTGGAAGGCTCTTTATTTACAAGTGCAACAATTATCCTCGGGTTTCTTCTTTGTCTCGAGTTTTGTAGATCGGAAGAGAAATCAGTTTTAACAACTGGGGATATCAAGGAACAAATAATATGGAGATTTTGGCTGCCGATAGAATTTGGAGAACATAGAATGCGTAGTTGATTCACATACATAATGCATATGTTCCATAAATCGTTGACGTGGACACAATTCCATGCTATGGGTTTAAAGGGTGATTAGCACAATTTGGTTAAATTTTAAGGAGTCAGATACAAATCAACCGTTTCTCTGGTGTCCAAAAGTATCATCGATTAAACTAAAAATTTACAACCTAGAGGCGACATCCAACTGTATACTCGTAGTAAAAACAAGAGAAGTTGTATTCAAATGGATGGTTCTGAAGTATAGAAATATGGCCAACTTGACCTTGTAAAAAAGTGGAGTAAAACATAGGAGTTGTCCATGTTTGGGAGTACCAACTAAGAGGCAACCACGATGGGGATGGGATGACGCGTAGAAAATGCATCAAACTTTATCACTTACAAGTGTGGAGGTGGGGGGGGGGGGGGCGCTCCCAAAGCCAGATCCAAAGGATTTGAAAGTTGCATCATGCCTCTGTATGAGTCCAGATGATCCATAATTCTATGTTTTGACATAAACTATAGAAAGAGGTTGGCTTACCCTGGACTTAGCACTCATGGATGGGGGACCTCCAAAGCCAGATCCAAAGGATTTGAAAGTTGGAGTATGCCTCTCTACGAGTCTTTGATGATCCATAATTTTAAGTCGCAAGAGAAACATAAAAAAGATGTCAAGACGTAACTATTAGTTACTTAAGTCTCATCAAATAACGCAAAAAAATTCCTAATCGCTGGCAAACCAGATTCCAACATATCCTAATCGTTGGCAAACCGGACCCGTTGGAAATGCACTTGTTCTTTGTAGATATATATATATATATATATATATATATATATTATTTTTTCTGGGTTATAATTGTTCTTCGTAGATTATTGATCCATAGAAGACAGACATCTAAAATAGACATTGCTTTGCCTAGTTCCTAGAAGGTCATTTGGAGAGGGGTGGTTACTTACAATCTTTTTGTGCCTAGTTCTGAAGGCCCCACTCTGCCGTAGGGCCGCGGGCTATAGTTGATTCGAAGATCCTTTTTTCTGCCTTTTGGATCAAATATCGGAACTTGTGTTTGTAGTTTACTTAAATCTTGGTTTCTATTGATCGGACCATATACTTTAAGAGTTTATTTTTGCTCTTTTTTCTGTTATTTTTGCACTCTTCACCAAATATATCCCTCCATTTCCAAAATATGCCCCTTTCCCTCTTGCCTTTTGTTCGAGACTTGTACTTTAGAGTTGTCTTTTGTACCATATGTTTCTGACTTAAGATTGGCACTGCGAATAGTTAGAGAAAGCAGATGACTAAAATTCATCGAGTACGTACGGCTTCATTGTCTTCCCCACTTGGCAAGGTCAGGGAAACGGTTGCAGACTTCACCGCGGCGGGACGATGTGCACCACCATTTTCAGGGCTGCACATAAAGCTTCTTAAATGTGCACTATCATTTGTGCGGTGAAAGGACACCACCCATGTTCTCCCATAGAAAACAATTGAGTATTCGCATCAGCCGTGAGCGTTGTGCTGATCCCGTTTTTCAAAGTTAGGAACCAGTCGGCTGATTGTTAATAATAGGCAAGTTGATCACAATATTGACGGACAAGTTAGTCAATAATCTGACCCTATTATAGATCTAAAAATCTCATTTTGAAGTAATCAAGAACTGAAGATGATAATCAAAGGTGCATGGAATCTGACGCAATACTAAATAGGAACCAGCTTTGGCTTCTTTTTATTAATCAATTGTTGCTAACCGTGACTGAAGTCTAGAACCCCACATGCATTTGATGGAGTACACTCTTCTCGACCTAGTCTTCGATCCAAATTCAAAGTAAACTACCACTTTATCATGGTTGACAACCACCAAACGTATGCTGGCCTTGGCCTTTTCACACCTTTGCATTTACTAGACTTCATTAGTCGTACCAATTGGCCTGAACTTTTTCTTGGAAGCTACATGATTCAACTTCACAGCATACACAGTTTGTGTATGTTACAATCTAAGTACCGATCTTTTTGACGTCTATACACCTTGTAAAGTGCAATCATTTGAGATCTCTGAAGGCTGCCTCACTAGCTAGAAGCGACCTGAGAATGGCTGCGGTTGTAGTATCCTTCTTGCTTAACGATTTCGTGGTCTTCCTCCATGAAGAAAAGAGTCTTCTTGGTGGTTTTAGGGTGGAAGCCGATTACATAAGAGCAAAACTAGAGCAAATGAGAGCTTTTCTGAGCGTCGCTGATGCAAAGGAAGAGAGTGATCCCCGGCTACAAGTATGGATTAAGCAAGTGCGAAATGTTGCTTATGACACGGAAGACATCCTTGATGAATTCATTCTCCGCCTGGCTAATAATCATCGAAATGGATTCTTCGGGTTTTTGCGTAGGATCACTTGGTGCGTAAAGAAAATACATGCTCACCATCAGATTGCTTCCAAGATACAGAGGATCAGACCAAGAATCGACAATATTTTTGAAAAATATGGTGGTTTTGACCATGGCTCTAGTTCAACCGTCATCAACAATGCATGGGTTGATCGTTGAGGGGATGCACTTTTAATAGAAGAGGCTGAGCTTGTGGGCATCGAACACCCCAAGCGTCAGCTGATTAGTTGGCTTGTAAACGATGATTCTGGGCTCAAAGTGGTGTCGGTGGCAGGAATGGGAGGGTTGGGGAAGACTACATTGGTAAAGAAAGTATACGAAGATACAAAAGTGAAGAGGCATTTCCCAAGCCCTGTCTGGATCACTGTTTCACAGTCATTTAAGATCGAGGAGCTTCTGAAACAAGTTATTCAGCAACTCTTTGCTGAAGTCAAGCAACCGGTCCCTCAAGTGGTGGAAACCATGGCTAGCCACAGCTTGAAAGAACTCATCAAAGAGTTCCTCCAACAAAGCAGGTATGTGCTCGTTCTAGATGATGTTTGGAGTTTAGATGCATGGATCGCTATGGAAATTGCATTGCCTGATAACAGTCATGGCAGTCGTGTACTGCTGACAACACGTAATGTTAATATAGCTTCTGCATGTTGCTTAAAAACTCGTGGCCGAAAATACACAATGAATGCTTTGTCTCCGGAGGAGTCTTGGACTCTATTTTGTAGAAAAGTGTTTCAAGGGACTGACTGCCCTCAACCTCTGTATCCACTCTCCAAATGTATCTTAGAGAAATGTGAGGGCTTGCCGCTTGCAATTGTGGCAATGGGCGGTTTTTTGGCTACAAAAGACAGGAGAATTGAAGAGTGGGATATGGTTTGGCAAAGTCTTGGTGATGAGCTTGAAAGTAATGACCAATTCGAGTTTATGACAAGAATACTCCTCCTCAGTTACTTTGACTTGCCTTACCATCTCAAAATTTGTTTGTTGTACTTGAGCGTTTTCCCTGAGGATTATGAGATAGAGAAGATGAGGCTGATACGGTTGTGGATCGCAGAAGGATTTGTGCAAGTTCGAGAAGGGAAGACTTTAGAAGAAGTTGCTGAGAATTACCTAAATAATCTTGTCAATCGAAGTTTGGTCCAAGTGGCTAGGACAACTATTGATGGAAGGCTTAAGACTTGTCGCGTCCATGATCTCCTTCGTGAGATGATTGTTATAAAGTCAAGAGAGCAAAGCATTGGTACTATAAACAGTGGACAAGATGCAAAGTGGCGATGCCTAGCAATCCATGATTCCTTGGAAAATGTACACAAGAGTGAATCTTATAGTCGACTGCGTTCACTGCTCATATTTGGGGTCGTAAATCCGCTTTTTAAGTCATCCATATCTATGTTCTTGAGCAGTCAGCTTTTGAAGGTGTTAGATCTGAGAGGTGCTCCGTTAGAGAAAATTCCAAGTTTAGTTTTCACATTAATTCATTTGAGGTATTTAAGTATGAGGGGAACAAATGTGAGTTTTGTTCCCAAATCAATTAGAAAACTTCGAAACTTGGAGACCTTAGATCTAAAGTATACTTGTGTGACAGAATTGCCGGCTGAAATTTTGAGACTTCGTAAGTTGCGCCATCTCTTACTGTACCGCTACGAGTTTATTGACTACTACTATGCCTTTCAAAGTGCACGTGGATTTAAGGCTCCATGTAACATAGGAGATTTGATCTCTCTTCAAAAGTTATGTTACAATAGAGGCGGGTGAGATCAATGGGCGCAACGGCAGTTGTAACACTGTGACAGAGATAGGGAAGCTGACCCAACTCAGGAGGCTAGGCATTACCAAGTTGAGAAGCAAAGATGGGATGGATTTCTGCTCTTCCATTGAGAAATTAACCAAACTTAGCTCCTTGTTTGTTTATTCTGCCGCAGAGCATGAGATTCTTGATCTGCAGTCCCTTTCATCGGCTCCTCAGTTTCTTCGAACGCTAGAACTAGGGGGACGATTAGAGAAGTTGCCGCACTGGATACCTTCTCTTCACAGCCTGGTCACACTTTGGTTATGCTACAGCCAACTGGGGGATGATCCACTGCAGTCACTTGAAGCTTTGCCCAATCTTGAACTACTTGGATTCCTTCAGGCGTACGAGGGGGAGAGCCTGACTTTTAAGGCTGGAGGATTTCAGAGACTCAAGGTTTTATGGCTTCGTCGATTGAATGGATTGAGATCGTTGACAGTGGAGGATGGGGCTATGCCTCATCTCGAAGAAATATATTTTCACAACTGTAAACTGGTGGATGAGCTGCCTTTAGGCATCCAACATCTAACCAACCTGCAATTTCTTAGGCTTGATGATATGCCAGATAAATTGACAATGCCACTGCAAGTTCAGGGTAACTTGAATATAGCCCACATCCCCAGGGTTTGGATCGGAGCCTGGAAGGACAACCGCTGGAATGGACAGTATTTGTAGAAAGAGAAGCTTCACTGATTTATGCTCTGTCAATATAGCAAGGGATGGGGATACGAGTGCGTAACAGACCCTGCCTGCTGCATAATTTGGCGAGGTAACAAGTTGTAGCCATTTTCATGCAAACCTGATAGTAGCCAAAATTTTCCTTCTTTCAGGCATTAGTTTCTAGATGATATATTCAATGTTTTCATGGCAGGGAACTGCTGCGAGCTACTGGACTTGTTCATACATTCTTTGTGACTCTGAACTTCTCTTAAAGTTAGATTTCACTTACATGTAGTTGATTATAAGGACAGATATTGGGCTTACCTTGGTGTTCAATGGGATTAATGGGTTTGGTTTTTATAATTGTTGTGCACCTTCTTTTTTGCAAATTGTGATGCAGGTGTTTTGTTCTTCTTAGTGTTCCACATTATAAGACTATGTTAAGATATTAGGATCAGAAAGAAACAGAAAAGGGAAGCGAAACAAAGCGCATTATCTTTGTTTTGAAAAAGAAGACTTCCTTCTGTGTAGTTTCCCGAGGAATATAGGCACATATATGCATGTACATCTGACTATCAGAAGTGAAAGCCATGAAGCCCATACAATGGCAAAGTCAGTAGCCAGTAACAAAAGAAAAGAGCCGGTCGCTGGAGAACATTACGCCGATGATCAGCAGTGTTGTTTAACAAATTTAAGTTGGGCCTGTAAGGTGATGCGGTAGCCTTTCCTCAAGCCCTTGGAAATAGCTCAAAAAACAAAGGGTTCAACAGTATATCGGGGAAGCTTTCGGAAAACACAAGATCCCAAAGACTTCTACAAATATTATCAATTATGCGGATTTGGCTCTCCCCGAACCGCGGCTGACTATCCTCACCCGATGCGAGTGCGATGTGATGAGACCCATATAGATGATCATTGATATATGTTTCAACAAAAAACACTTATAAAGCGGGATTAGGGATAAGATGACAGTTTGAGAATGGGTTTTGTTGTGGTTCCGCAGCAATTTCCTTTCTTGCTTCTGATGAATTGACAGCCTTCTCTAAAGGCTTACTTACAGCCTTCTCTTGGGCAAAAAATAAAAAATTGTTGCACATTAAATTACTGACATCTTCAAAATTTTTGCTTGATCAGCTATCGGACACGGCGGATGTCCCTGATACCATTGTTCCGATAATGTACGACTTTTGCTTCGTATTATCTGATTTCCACCAGTTTAGTTTTGACAAAACCACGTCGCATCAGCTCAAGGAATCTAGATCACTAGCTACTTTTGCCTGTCATGCACGTATCAACGTCTTTCAGGACTGGGTGCATGACTTTTTGCCGCAACAAGATCTTTAATTCCTTTGCTTTGTGTACGTCTTTTGTGTTTGTGTATATTGTTTTGTCTTAACTCTTGTATTATTGTCTCGGTGGAGTCTTGTGTGTAAAGCTGAACTATGCTTTCTATATTCACCTCTGGGTGACGAACACTTTCATTATCTATGCTATTCTACGTTTCTACCAAAAATAAAATAAAATAGTATCATATTCTTCTTGTTTCTATGTTGAATAACTACAGGATGTTGCCAACAACTCATATCTATATCTATCTATACTACCTACAAAAGTACCAATGTTATAAATTATTTTTGGCCAATTATGCCCTCCATTAATTACTCTAATAACAATCCTACCCTTATGTAATTACTCTCTTTTTAATGCGGTGGTTGTTAAATGAACATTGGGTGATGAATGTAATCCAATATCTATACATTGGAAAATGAAAGGTGGGGTGAGAGAGAGAAAAAAGTAAAGAAAAAGAAAGGAAGCTCTTTAACTCGAAGGGAAAATAAAGCAAAGAGTTAATTAGGGTACTTAAAAACTGAAAAGGAAAAACGAAGCAAAAAAATTGAAATATGCTGGCAAAAAAACAACAACTAAAAAAAGTTGAAGCGCGTAAAATCAATTAAGGAAAAAAAAAAGGCATTGAAAAAGCAACAACAAAAAAAAAAAAAAAGAAAGAGAGAAAGAAAAGGTTACATATGGCGCGAATTAGAACCGAAAATCGGTTCAGTTATTGCAGTCGGAGGCCACGTGCTCTGAATTTTGCATTTATAGTTGTTCTTCGATGACTGATCGTATTTTCTTTTGGATTTTCTTTCATGCTTTGTGGGTTCATCCTCTGTGAATACTATTAGGGTATGAGACACACTCAAATCAGTTTTACTTGTAAGAATCAAAGTAATCGATATTTTCGACATCCATATTAATTACGAGCCGGGAAATTTGGAATTGACGGAATTGGTTGGAAAGTTGATAATTAGAAAATAACTTCATCAGGTATGAATTTTTGGTTACCATTTTTTGAGTGCATATGTTATGAATTTTTTGTTACCATTTTTTAAGTGTATATGGTTTTGTATTTATTATGAACCTCAAATGCGAAGCTTTTCATGGAACATAGCTAATTTGTATGCTTAATTATTTTTCAGCTACTGATGTTTCTCTCTTAGTAATGGTTGTTAATTAATAAAAAGGACGACTAAAGGGATTAATCAAAATAACATACATGATCTTAACTGTAATGGATCGGTAGATAACCTGTAGTAGTTAAATATGCTTTTTCTCTTCTGTAATTTGTGTTTTTGGTTTGTTAAGGACGAGAGGAATGTGATATAATTATAATAATGAATGAGTGTTTATGGGATATTCGTAATGTAATTTTTTTTTTTTATGCTTGGAGTTATTGAACAATGGATCAAGCTTAGACCACTTTGTCAAAAAGAAACTAGTTGTTATGCCTCACTTGGAGAATTTCGGAAATGATTCTGAGTTAACTAGGATTTCATGTTAAGATTTCCTCTTTAGATGTAATTCTTAAAGTTGAAATGAAACTACAAGGACCTTTACCACAAAGAGAAATCTTTGCAAATTAAGGTGAAACCTCTCCAAACTTCTGAGTTCACCTCTACAATGACTTCCTTAAGTAATTGTATTTACTAAGCACCTTATAATGTATTGTAATTATGAAGTAAGATTATACATGTAAGAATAAAGAGTATTGTATATGCCCCAAACTGCGTACTATATATGCATACTTATATACCGTAGCAAGAGCAAATAAAGCATAACGAATAGCAAAATGAAAAGGAGTGCATATGCACTCGAGTTCCACCATTGAATGCCAAACCATTCTTGCAGAATGTGCAAGTGCAATGTCTTTTAGTCTTTTACTCTTTGCTCAATCCGTAAGAAAGGCCAAACAATTATCCATCTCGAGTGTATACCATAACAACTTTAATAGTTTACAACAAATACGTAAATTGGTTCTTTCAATTTTTTCCATTGGCTCTTCTTTTCACCAACACATTTTTTTGATACAACATCTTGCAAACAAGATCCCCAAACATGTAACAGATCATAAGAGATAATGATATGACTTAAAAAAATTACTTTCGTTCACGTTCACGTGCAATGCACATATTCCATACCAGTCTCAATCAAAGTCTAAATGTCTCAAAGTATCAAATTGCGGCACGGTTGTATCAGACCATGTGGCTCGAGTCACATCTCACACCAACCAACACCAAGTCTGCATGACGGTCAAAACATAGAAATTTGATAAGCAGTTTGCACCTTCCTTAGTCTCGACTAGGTATATAGAGAAGCATATTTTAAGTTTTTATCTAGCAATGCTATTTCAGTTTATGCGGCTAAAAATTATATATCTATCTATATTTACATTGATATCTACATCTATACATATATAAATATCTGGATGGGGTTAAATGTTTAATTTTATTTTTCCTTAAACTGCCTTTTTTGGTTGAAGTCTTCATAAAAGATTAGTAGTGCTTTTTGGCTTAATTATTTTTTCTTCATAAACTACCTTTATTTGATTAGAGTGTTAGTAAAAAAACACTCTAATCAAATAAAGGTTGTTTTGACTTATACTAAAAAGACATAATTTTTTTTATATGAAAACCCTGTAAAATCACCCATGTACTCTTGCATGCTTTCTAATTACTGAAAAACCCTATCAAGGCCTTCCTTAATTCACGTTAAGATCGTATAGTTTTCTGTTAGCCTTTAGGAGAAATGTAATATTATGTTAGAAGCTCAATCCTTTTTTAATTTCATTTCATATTGGTACATTGATGCATACGCTATAGATTTAAATTATTGTGTACGTATATAGATTTTAGGGCTAATCTTAAAACTGTACCATCAACTTTATCCTCAGTACATCTTTAGTACCTAACTTTGAACGTGCGCCAAATAAGTACCTAAATTTAAAAAAATTACTCAAATCAGTACATCAGCTAACAGATCACGGATGCCGTTAAAAAGCTCAAATGGTAAGACTGTCGGTCCCATGGACCCTTTTTTTTCCCTCTCTCTCACACACAGACACACTCTTTCTGCTTTCTCTCTCAGTTTATTTCACGGACACTCAGTTTTTTTCCCTTAGTTTATTCTTCTTTATTTCACGGACACACACACATACACTATCACACCTGTAACACACGCCTGCGCGCGCGCGCACACACACAAAGTCACACAG
The DNA here is from genome assembly GCA_033065855.1 of Escallonia rubra. Taxonomy (NCBI): domain Eukaryota; kingdom Viridiplantae; phylum Streptophyta; class Magnoliopsida; order Escalloniales; family Escalloniaceae; genus Escallonia; species Escallonia rubra. The sequence continues at coordinate 103,099 of JAVXUO010000284.1, forward strand.
TTTCACCGTCACACTCACACACAACCCACACACACATATTTTCACACCTGAAACACAAACAAACACGCACACACGCACGCGCGCGCTCGTACGCACACACACACTAACAATGTGGATTAGTGAAGATTGAATTGTTTTGTCAAAACAAAATCATATCTGAAATGTGGATTAGCTAATACAGTCAGATACACTAAGAGTGTGGATTAGCTAATACAATCAGACACCACCACGTCGGTGTTGATCAAACCAATAAGGAAAATCTAATCATCACATCATCCTCCAAAAATTGAAACCCTAGAAAAAATCAAGATGGAATAAATATAACAAGATATGAATCTGTGGGGGATGAAGAGAATAATCGGCTAGAGCTAATACATGATATATAAGATGCCATCATGTCAGCAATCAAACCAATAGGGAAAAACCAATAATCATCATGTCATTCCCTGCCGGAAATACATCGCCGCTAGAGATACATCGGCATCGTGGGTAATTACAGCTTCACCGGCAGAAAAGCTTTCGGTATCGGGGTAGAGGGCGACAGTGGGATCTGCTGGTATACATGGCTGCTGGTTCACGAATTTGACCGTGGCTGCTGGTTCACGGATCTGACCGTGACCGTGGCCTTCTCTTCATCGGCGGTAGAGGTCTCAGATTGTCCTTGCCATGCCGTCACCCCGGCATTACGCAGATGATCGGTGCAGCCTCTATTTTCGCTCAGTTAACGACCGTTGTTATCTGTGGCCCGAGGTATGGAGAGGGATCAGGGGGATGGAGTATGGAGTATGGAGTACGGATGGTAGTTGGATTGGTAAGGTATGGAGAGGGAGAGGATGGGGATGAGAGAGGGAGAGAGAGAGAGAGAGTGAGTGATGATGCGTGTTGTGTCACACAACACACAACACACGACACGCATCATCACTCACTCTCTTTGTGTTGGGATGAATATATAGATAAAATCACGTCTTCCAATGAAATTTCGTCTTCGCCCACCGCACCATCTTCGGTGCAAACCCCTAGAGCTACACTGGAGGATCAGAGTTTTCATCCATCAACACCAAATACAAGCAGGGAAGTCTCTGATTCCGAACCAATTGACCTTGAAAGTGGCCCGGATGAGTTAAATAATGATAATTTGAAGAATGCTGTGTGGACGCACTTTGAAAGGAAAAAAAATGGTGGAGACGTGACAGCAACTTGTATTCACTGTCGGAAAACTCTCGGGGCTAAACCAAAAAATGGGACTACTCATCTGCGTATGCATTTAGACATATTTTTGAGTCTAAGGCAACCGGATGTTAGACAAAAGCTATTGACTGGGATAATGGGAAAAGCAAATACTAAGCCTGAATTAGGTAATTATACATTCGATCAGGAGTTTGCTAGGAAAAAGATTGGGAGCATGAATACCCATTATCTATTGTTGACCACGTGGGGTTTATGAGGTATTCGTCTGCACTTCAACCATTATTTAAGGTACCAACCCGGAACACAATAAAGAACGATATTATGAAGATTTATGACCATGAGAGGGTGCAAACAATGAAGTTGTTGGAGGAGGTAAGAAGCAAGATTGCAATCACTACGAATTTGTGGACTTCTGGCAATCAAAAAAAGGGATTCATGGCTGTCACGTCACATTTTATCGATGAAGACTTTGTTCTTCAAAGTCGCATTTTGAGGTATGTTTTTATCTTTTGCAATATTGGTATTTTACAATTTATTTTTATACTTGCTTTAGCATATATAAGTGTTCAAATTTGTGATTTATAGGTTCTTATATTTGCCATGTCCACACACTAGTGAAGTTATTTGCAAGGCTTTGTCACAAACATTGCTTGATTGAAACATCGATAGAAAATTGTCCACAATCACGGTTGACAATTGTAGTACGAATGATAAGATGATTGATGAGTTGTTGCTTAAGTTGGATTGTAGTTCTTTGTTGTTGTTTGGTGAATTGATTCATATGCGGTGTTCTACACATGTGTTGAATTTGATTGTTAAAGATGGGTTAAGTGTGATAAAAGAGGGAATTGAAAAGATTAGAGAGAGTGTGGCTTTTTGGAGGGTAACACCAAAGAGAGATGGAAATTTTGAAGAGACCGTTCGTCAATTGCGCATTTCAAGTACAAAAAAGTTGGCACTTGATTGTCCTACTAGATGGAACTCAACCTTTTTGATGCTTGAAACCGCTTTTCTGTATAAAGATGTTTTTTTCTCGCTTAAAGCAACGGGAGCCTCAATATAATACATGCCCGAGTGAAGAGGAGTGGACTTTTGCCAGAGAGATATGGGGCAACTTAAGGTTGCACTACAAGAAAACCCACTTTTAGCGACGGAATTTTCCGTCGCTAAAAGTAGGTAATCCGTCGGTAAAGACTTTTAACGACGGACTGTCCGTCGCTAAAAATCCGTTGGGAGAAACCCCGTTGCTAAAAGATTAGCAACGGATTTTGGTAATCCGTCGGCAAAATTGTACTTTTACCGACGGAAATAATTACTTTTAGCGACGGAAAATTCCGTTGCTAAAAGAATTTTCTATATTTGTTCTAATTTTTGAATTTCTCAAAAACAATCTTTTAGCGACGGAATTTCCGTCGCTAAAAATCCGTCTCAAAAGTCTTTAGTGACATTAATTTCGTCACTAAAAGTCTCTCTAAATCATTTTCAAAGAAATTTTTAACGACACAATTTCGTTGCTAAAGGTCTCTCTCTAAAATATTTACCATTTTGTAGGACTTTTAGCGACGGAATTCCGTCGCTAAAACCCAAAAGGCTTTTTTGTTTTTATTAATCTTTAAAATGCCAAAAATATATAAAAAAATTAATTCTAATCAACTAATCCATCAATAATTTAATTATTGAAACTAGCATTCATTTTATCAAATTTCAAGTAAAACAAATAAGAATTAAGTTACATGTTCAGTGAATATAATGTATAATATATTACATCGTACAATCTCAAAAAAAAAATACAAGTTACATTGAAACTAAAAAAATTATAAACCAAGGATTTGCTCCAAAGCCTGCACAAGGAAAAAAAAATACAAGTTACTTAAAAACAATTTGACTGCAATTAGTGATGAAATTGCCTGATAAAAAAAATCCTAATTTTATCATGTTTTATACAGTGACCAGGGAACAATTCCTTCAGTTCTAGAGAGAATTTCTAAACTTTTATCAAGTGATTGATGGCATATTCACTTGAAAAGATTTTTATGGAGTATCTAAGCACTAAACAAAGCCAGAAGCCAGGCCTGAACGAAAGGGGGATTAAACAAACTCATAATTTCTTTACCTCAATTTATAGAGACATCACATGGTGGACATACTCACGCCTACCATACCAGGAAACCTACCTCCTACTCCTACATCAAAATGAATATTATAGACCATGTTCACTAAAAACTTCAAGTTTTCTTGCCAATATATTTGTCACTTGCAATTAGGAATCATACCACCATGAAGAATGAAGCTTCTAGATGCAACATTATAGGTGGGCTATAGGAATGTGCTACTTCATAGTTTGTAGAGCAAGAGATAGTATCCTATAATGCTCCTAGCGAGGACCCAACCTTCTTCTGTTCTATTTACTGCAACATTCACAACAGGCCATTCATCACTTCTCTTTTTGCAAGATTCTTGACCCTAATATATGCTTTGGATTCAACTAAAGTCTACTTCATGTATCCCATGAAAAAAGGTAAAAAGGCAACGTGAGGCAAGCTTCATGGCCTTGCTTTCTCTAATTATTCAAAATACTCATCCCCCAGAGTGAAAATCTAAGGGAAGGGCAATAACTCTATTTCGAGACAAATTACTAGAAGTCTCAATATCTAATCAACTGAAGCAATAAATCTGCTCACAAGCATGGCATTACACCAAGTAAAAAGTAACCTTAAAGTCTCTTTTAAGGTTAACTTTTGTCCAACACGTTATATATCATGTGTAAATATACACGTGTTATTAACCTTGAAGGTTAACTTGGAAGATGCAGCCCTCGACCTCATGCAGTCCACTATAGAAAACATGTTTAACTTGCCCCTAGGAGGACCACTCTCCCTGGTACCTTCACAACTTCTTTCCGAACAGGGTTATTAAATAAGCTTCAAGGGGAAAGGTAATTTCTTGTGTTTTGTTTTAACTTATGTGAAGATTATGGGGGTTGTGTATTTGTAAATTTTGCAAGTGTGTTTCTCATGCGTGTATTTGTATAGATTATAGGCACTATGTGTATGTCTTCAAGAAATATGCACGATTCAAAGGAGAAAGCCTTTGTATGCATGCGTAAATCTACTAAATAGAAAACAACATAAAAATAATTAAAAAAAGAGATCTGCATAAAACTGAATTCGGATGCAAAAGAAAGACTTATAATATGAACTATCCTATCCCTTTATCGCAACAATACCCTCTTGGCAGGCACCTAGCTTAACACCATCAACTTGGAAGAAAGCTTCAAGGGAAAAGTAACCCAAAAGCCACCAAAGACTCTGCATACTTCCATTCACGTTATTAACCTTAAAGGTTAACTTGGAAGATGCCTGCACTTCAGTTCCTCCACCTGTTCTCTACATATATCAGCTATAGTTTTTTGTTTATAAAACTGCTTTCAGCTTCTTCCATTTAGTAAAACCCGTGGGTGAGTAATAGAATGGTCAGTTGAGGCATATAATGAGTCTTTGGGTCTTTTCTTTTCTTTTCTTTTTTTAGCTTAGTTTAACAGTATAGCCATGAAAAGTGTGTATGATAAGGTATACTTGCAAGAAATCAGAATGAGAACAGAAAAAGAAAACAACCATAAATGCCTGGACATCATAAGCTTTAGAACATAAAACAACCAATAAATTTTTAGGAGCAGAATTGGTTAGCAAAAGTTGCAAATAAGGAATATCCCACAATGGTATATTAGCAGCTGGGAAAGAACAGCTTACAGGGAAGAGCAGCCCTCCTTGAGCAACTATCCATTGCAACCCAAAGAGGGGTTATGGGCAGAATGCAAAACAGGGTGAACCGGTGAAAGGATCATATACAAATGGCGATCTCATGTTAAAATTGAGGTATGTAAGTGGAAATTGGCGGGCAGAGGCGCGGCGCCGGCGGGGGTGGCATGGGGTGCGGCAGTGGAGATGCGGTGGCCGGCAACAATAAAGATCTGCGGGGCAGAGGCACACGAGGTTCTAGCGCCGTCGCGGCTGTAGCAGCCGGACGTGAGTGGCTGTTACGTCGGCGGGGCGAACCTAGCTGCTGGCGCCAGCGGAGCTGTGGTGGTGAGGGTGGCATGGGGGTGCGGTAATGGGGGGGGGGGGTTGTAGAGAGAAGAGAGAGAGGCAGAGAGAAAATAGGGAAAGAAGGCAGTGCAACGGCGGGGAGAAAAGAAAAGAATTAGGGTTTGTGTCTATTTAACTAACTTTTAGCGACGGATTTTTTCCGTCTTTAAAAGTCCGTCGCTAAAAGTTATTAAAAAATTTCAAATAAATGGACTTTTACCGACGGAATAAATCCGTCGCTAAAAATCCGTCGCTAAAAGTAATTTAAAATTTATTTTTTTTTAAAAAAAGTTTTTCAAAAGAGGAAGAATTTCACAAATTCAAATTAGTGATGGATTTACCGTCGGTAAAAGTCCGTCGGTAAATGTCCGTCGCTTAAAATATTTACCGACAGAATATTCCGTTGGTAATCTCTTTAGCAACAAATATTTACCGACGGACATATCCATTGCTAAAAGTGCTTTTTAGCGACGGAAATTGGTCCGTCGCTAAAAATCCGTCGCTAAAAACTGTTTTTCTTGTAGTGTTGTTTTATGAAACAACATAGATGTTTTCGGGCACAAAGTATCCTACAGCTAACCTATTTTTTCCTAAGATTTGTGAGATCAGAATGGCGTTAAGTGAGTCGCTCGTGAGCTCAAGTGACGTGATTGAAAGTATGGCTAAGAATATGCTTGAGAAGTTTGATAAATATTGGTTGGATATTCATGGAATCATGGCGGTTGCTGTAGTGTTGGATCCTAGGTATAAAATGGAGTTGATTCAGTATTATTATAGCCAGCTTTATGGGTCGGGAGAGAAGACCGAAACTGATAAGGTGTCTTCACTTTGTTATAGACTTCTTCGTGAATACCAAAATAGAGAGGCTAGTGATACTTGTATTGGATCATCAGTTCGCTCGCAAGAGCATTTAGAGGTTGGATGTCAAGATTCTCTTAAAGGTTTCGATGAACATGTCAAGAAGAAGAGGAAGACTACAGTGAAATCTGAGTTGGATCATTACTTGAGGAGGATGTGTTGCCTAGGTGTTTGGACTTTGATATTTTGGCTTGGTGGAAGACTAATGGATTGAAGTATCCGACATTACAGCTGATGGCCAAGGATATTCTCGCTATTCCCATATCTACGGTCGCATCGGAGGCATCTTTTAGCACAAGTGGTAGGTTAGTGAGTCCTCACCGTAGTAGGCTTCATCCAAAGACATTGGAAGCGTTAATGTGTGCTCAATGGTTATGGGCTACTGAAATGAGAGGTAAGTAATTCTTGATTTTATTTGTGGAGTTAAATTTTACTATACATTGAATTTTGACATGCACTTTAAATTTGTACTATTGTCTTACATAGGTGTATCTAATCTAGCACATAAGGGATATTCAAGAATTTATGATGACAAAGATGAGGACAACTCATGTGTTACGGATGTAAGACTCCTTATGCAATTTGTACTTCATTTCAATTTCACTCTTTACTTTCTTTTATCTATTTATTTTAACGTCATTTTTTCCTTTTAACTTTTAATAGTGAATCGTGACTCCATTTGTATTTCGAGTGAGGACCAGCTGGACTAAGTTGCTTTGGAAATCGTTGTGCTATTTGTTGTATTCGTATTTGCTACTTCTAAGTGATTATTTTGCGGTATTTGTATTGAAGTTAAGCTATTTCAAAAATTTGTAATCTATTTGAATTGTGGTATCATTTATTCGAACTGTGATGTAATCTAATCTATTAATTCTGTAGGATTTTGGACATTAATTTGATATCGCTCTATTTTATCTATGATGATACAGTTTTTTAGTGTAAAATTATTGAAATGTAAGCTCAAAAAGTAATTCTGTCAAGTGCCAAGGCGGGGCGGGGGCGGGGACGGGTTTTCTAAAGTATGTTAGGGTCGGATGTGATATTAAGGTTATAGAACCCGGCGCGGGGCGGGGTGGGATTTCAGGGGTAGCGGGGCGGGTTCAGATTGTAGCAGATCCGCATCCGACCCGCCCCATTGCCATCCCTAGTTGTGTGTGTATGAGAGAGAGAGATAATTTTTTTTTTGTTTTGTCCTGATTAAACTAAGAAAGAGAGAAAATTGAACGTTGGTGATTGTGCCACGTGTCTTTTAAAATTGCTTTTACGTTATTGACACAGTTGACTTGATAAAATTTAATGGCCGTTGAAGTTCATTAGCCGACGTACTGATTTTGGTCATTTTTTAAAACTTAGATGCTTCTTTAGTGCACCTTCAAAGTTAGGTACTAAAGTTGTACTGAAAGTAAAGTTGAGAATACAGTTTTGGAATTAGCTTTAGATTTTAGAATATTGAAGTTGTCATAAAATCGAGGTTAAAATTTCACTAGTGCATCTTTTGATGACGAAAGAGTACAAATTTAACAAAAACGAACGAAGAGAGAGGAGCCAGAAGAAGACAAGGAAAAGATGTCCATATATGTTACATAGAATTAGAAGTCCAGATAAATTAGGATAAGAAGTCCAAAGTCAAGGTATCATAGTTAAGATTCAAGGCACTATAGGTCCATATTCAAGGTGAACTCAAAGTTAACGAGAGAGCATAGACTTGAAAAATGACACGAACTCGTCTTTTATATAGTTGTAATCATGGAGGATATCAATGCACTTGAGGTAGTACCTACTGATGTGCCCCCTCTTATGTATCCTACTCCTATCCCTGCTAACAAACAACCTCTTCGGAGGTCAACAAGGCAAAAATGGACAGCTATCTCTGACGATCATATTGTGTACCTAAAGATGGGCATAGGAAATGATCCAACATTCTTTAAAGAAGCTATTATGAGCGAGCACCCAACTCAATAGCTTGAAGACATGAAAGATGACTTAGAGTCGATGAAAAGAAATGGAGTTGGGACTTTATTGTTCTTATGTTCATGTTATTAATTTATTGAGAGCAGAAACATTGAGATACCAATAAAGAGCTGTCCGGTATCTTTTTGTTGGGGTACTGAACTGTGCAAAAAGTTCATGTCTATCCAGTTCGATGTCTCGTGAGTATCTGTTTATCATTCTTTGCTTTGGTGCTCAATTGTGCTAGCATGAGAGATTGCGTGGTCTTATTGTAGCTGTCCTCACAGAATTAAGTTCCAACTATTGGAACTCTAGTGTTCTGTCATTAATGTTGACGTTGTATCCTTGATATGGCGATCATTGATTATTTTTGATGTTCAGTTGTAGCATGCAATAATACTTGTCAAAAAACAACGTATCACACGTGATGCATGAGAACAGGCAAACAAATTCCCCTGTATGGTTTTTCCTTTTTTATTAGCATCAAGTCATTTTTTTTTTTTTAATATTTCAGAATTGCATTGCATATGTAACCCGGGGGGGGGGGAGAGAATCGAACTCGGGACCTCGAGGCCCCTTGCCAACTCCACTAACCCCTTGGGTTACATCAAGTCACTTTTTGGTCGGGCGTTTCTAGAAAATATTGACTCTGTGGTCTTGTGCCAATCAGTGGCAGTACATGCAGGGATGTAAATGAAAATGGAAAAGATCAAGCTCAAGACGTTGGTACGAAAGTGGGTGTTAACTCTTCATACCTTTGTAGAAGATCTGAGGAAATTCATCTTAGAAGAGAGAAACTGAGAAAGCAAAGGTGAACTAGTTTTTGGTTTGTTTTCGTTGGGGAAGTGGTGCATCAGTAACTTCCTATCACAGTGATTTTCTTGAATTACGGACTAATCCAGGAAATAAGCCTGCACTGCTGAATAAGAGCTAGAAGGTAGAGGACAAAGATGAAGCCTAAAACAGACTACGCTGAGTGGGCTTGTGTTTCTTATACCATATGTTTTCGACTGATACCCAAACAGGTACTAGTAGAAAAAACAAGAGGCATCGCATTCAAACGGATGGTTCTGAAATATGATCAACACCTTGGAGAAAAGTGGAGTAAAGCATGGGAGATGTACTTACATCCGACTTAACTACTGATTTATCTAAGTCTCGTCCCCAATACTTGCATCCAACTTAACTACTGATTTATCCAAGTCTCATCAAACAATGCAGAAAATACAACACCCGTTTGAAATGCTCGTGATCTTCGTAGATTGCTGATCTCTTAAGGGAAGACATCTAGAAAAGACATTGCTTTGCCCAGTCTCTAGCAAGTTATTCGGAGAGGTGTGTTTGTTTACAATGTTTTTGTGCTTAGTTCTAAAGGCTCCATTCTGGCATGGCCCTTCTGGCTATAGTTGATTTAGAATAGTTTTTCTTTTGGATCAGATACGAAACTTGTTTTTGTAGTTTACTTATATCTTGGAATAATGTTGGGTTCTATTGTATTTCTGCACTTTTTTCTGTTATTTTTGCACTTTCAGCAAATGTGTCCCTCAATTTTCGAATCTGCCCTTTTGCCCGCTTCCTCTTTTTCGTGACTTACACTTTGGAGTCAAATCTTATACCATATGTTTTCGACTTTAGACTTGGTGCCCGAATAGTTAGAGGAAGCGAACAAGTTAAAGGTGCATGGAATTTGATGCTATAGCTAAATGATAATCAAAGGTGCATGGAATCTTACTTTTTAGTAATCAATAATTGAAGACGATAATCAAAGGTGCATGGAATATCACTTTTTTAGGACACCAGCTTTGGCTACTTTCTACTAATCAATTGTTGCTAACCACGATTGACAACCACCAAATGTATGCTGGCCCTGGCCTTTTCACACCTTTGCGTATATTAGACTTCATTACACATACCAAATGGCCAAAAATTATTCTTTGGAAGCTACATTATTTAACTTCACAAGGATACACAAACTAGTACAGAGTTTTCTGAGGTAACTACATGTTGTGAAGTGTTACAATCTGAGATATCTGAAGGCTTCCTCACTAGCTAGAAGTGAACTGGTAATGGCGGAGATTGCAGTATCCTTCTTGTTTAACGAGCTAGCAGTCTTCCTCCATGACGAAAAGAGTCGTCTTGGAGGTGTTCGGGAGGAAGCCGAGTACATAAGAGCAAAACTAGAACTAATGAGAGCCTTTCTGAGCGTCTCTGATGCCAAGGAAATGAGTGATCGCCGGCTACAGGTATGGATTGAACAAGTGCGAGATGTTGCTTATGACGCCGAAGACATTCTTGATGAATTCATTCTCCGACTGGCAAATAATCATCGCGATGGATTCTTCGGGTCTTTGGATAGGATCACTTGGTGTGTAAAGAAAATAAAAGCTCGCCATCAGATCGCTTCGAAGATTCACAGGATCAGACAAAGAATTGACAATATTTTTGAAGATTATGGTCGTTTTGACCTTGGCTCAAGTTCAACCGTCGTCAACAAAAAAGGGCTTGATCGTCGAGGGGATGAACTTCTAATAGAAGAGGCTGAGCTTGTGGACATCGAAGACTCAAAGTGTAAGCTGATTGGCTGGCTTGTCAATGATGATTCTAGGCTCGAAGTGGTGTCGGTGGCAGGAATGGGAGGGTTGGGGAAGACCACACTGGCAGGGGCGGAACTAGGCTTGTACGAGGGGGGCTATAGCCCCCTCTGAGATTTTAAAAAAAAAAATTTAAATATATATAGTGTTTTTTTTCATTTTCCCCTTTTCCTTTCTCTCTCTTTCTCTCTCTCTCTCTCCTCCTCCCTCGGCCGGCTCACAATCTCACTCTCGGTCAGTCACCGGACAGGCGGACAGCGGCTCACCGCCGACACCGCGGCACGCCGACACCGCGGCACGCCGGCAGACGGCAGCTCTCCTCCTCTCTCGGCTCTCTCAGGCGTGGCGAGTGGCGACGGTGGCGTCAACGGTCAATCAAGCTCTCACACTCAGTCTCACGAGTCACCGATCAGGCGGTCACGCCGGCTGCCGGCATCTCTCCTCTCTCGGCAGTCGGCTCTCTCAGCCACTGAGCCACCGAGGCTCGCCGCACTCCGGCACCACCCACCGACCCGCGGTCACCGGTCGCCGCGACGCCGTCCCCCATATTCCGAACTCCGAAGCGCGATTGCGCGAAGCCGGTGATTGGTGAAGGCCTCCCCAGTCCGGCGGTCCCCACCCCAACTCCGGCCAGTCCCCACCTAACTCCGGCCAGATCAGATCTGGCAGATCTGGCAGATCTAAGTTCCCCTCGCTAGTCCCACCCAACTCCGGCGACGCCGTTCTGATTTCTGAGGACTGAGGTCAGTGTGCATTTTGAACAATTTTTTTTGCTATTGAGAATTGATTATTTGATTAATAATTTTAGGTTGTTAGTTGTGTATTTGATAATTTAGATTATTAATTGATGCTTTATGGATGTTAATCGTGCATTGAGCACTTAGATTTGAGATTGTTGATGGAGGATGGGACCCAATTGGATTTTTATCTCATTTGAGCATTGATTATTTGATTGATAATTTTAGGTTGTGTTAATTGTGCATTTAAAAATTGAGATTATTTTCATGCTGATTATATGTTGTTAATTGTGCATTGAGCATTTGAGAATTGAGAATTGAGATGGTTGATGGAGGATGGGACCCAATTGGATTGAGATGTCGGATATGTGATTTAGTTGAATGGTGGGTTGAAATTAAGTTAATTAGGTTAACGCGATAATAAAACATGACTGGAAAAGTAAAAGAATAAAATATTTGTAATTAACTAGGTTATTTGATTGATAATTGATGGATTGATACATAAAATAAAATATATTTTTTTCAGAATGGAAAGGTAAAAAAAAAAGAAAGCAAAGGTGGAAGAATTATTGCAGTCTAATAAGAATGAGTCTCCGATTCCAACAGTAACGGACAAGGTTCCCATTGTGTATCGTGATATTCATTCCGGACATTCAAGCAGAGCTAGCGATGAGTTCAATTCTGATGAGCTTATTTCAGATCCTGGGTTGCGTCCGAATATTTTGGATTATGGTCCTAATGTTCGAGATAAAGTTTGACGAGCGTATTGGTCTGAAGGGCCTTGCCAACCTCGTCACCACAATTTTCCATTTACACAATTAGGAACTCAGTCTCGACGATTTGTTTCTTTTTGGTTTGACATTTATCCGAGTTGGTTGGAGTATAGTGTAGCAAAAGATGAAGCATATTGTTTGTGTTGCTACTTGTTCGAAAGTGCTCATGGGGAGCAAGGGGGTGGTGGTACTTTTGTTAGGCATGGTTTTAACGATTGGAGAAAGAAGGAGAAATTGCAAAAACATGTTGGAGAAGTTGGTAGTGTACACAACCTTGCTTTAACTAAGTGTCAAGCCTTTGATAACCCTCAGCAGAGTATTGAAGTAGTTTTGTCCAAGCAAACAGATGAAAGTAGGCTTCAATACCGTACTCGCTTGACTGCATCAATTGATGTTATTCGATTTCTCTTACGTCAAGGCTTGTCTTTCCGTGGGCACGATGAATCTGATAAATCTGAAAATCAAGGAAATTTTCTAGAACTGTTAGAGTTTATTGCTGATTACAATGAAAATGTGAAAAAAGTCGTGTTGTCGAATGCTCCTCAGAACCTCAAATTGACATCACCAAAAGTTCAGAAAGAAATTGTTAGTGCCATTGCCGGAGAAATAAGAGATGCAATTGTTGGGGACATGAAAACTGAATTATTTTCCATCTTAGTTGACGAGTGTCGTGATATTTCAGTCAAAGAACAAATGGGAGTTGTCTTGAGATATGTGGACAAAAGAGGACGTGTGATTGAACGTTTTCTTGGTATTGTCCATGTTGCCAATACCGCTGCCTTATCATTGAAAGACGCGATTGACAGTTTATTTGCAATGCATGAATTGAGCATTTCAAGAATTCGTGGACAAGGCTATGATGGAGCAAGTAATATGCAAGGTGAATTCAATGGTCTTAAAACCTTAATTCAGAGGGAGAATGGCAGTGCTTATTATATTCATTGCTTTGCTCATCAACTTCAGCTAACTCTTGTAGCCGTTGCAAAAAAACATGCTCAGATTGCATTGCTTTTTAATTTGGTTGCTAAGGTAGTCAACACTGTGGGAGTTTCATGCAAGCGAAGAGATGCTATTCGAGAAAGTGAAGCCATTAGACTTGCTCGTGACCTTGAGAGTGGTGATATCGTCAGTGGTCGAGGTTTAAATCAAGAAACTAGCATCAAAAGAGCAGGAGAGACCCGTTGGGGATCACATTACGGTGCATTATTGAATTTGAGTCAAATGTTTGCTTCGGTGATATGTGTGCTTAATAAGGTTGTTGAGGATGCTACAGATTATGAACAGAGAGGTGAAGCACTAGGGCTTTTGAACTCGGTGCCAACTTATGATTTTCCCTTCAACATGCATTTGCTGATAAATATTTTGGGGAGTACGCATTAAATTTCACAAGCATTACAAAAGAAAGATCAAAACATTGTGAATGCAATGAAGTTGGTAAGTATAACAAAGCGACGATTGCAGGACTTTAGAGATCGAGGGTTGGAAAACTTGCTGGAAGAGGTTTCACAATTTTGTGTAAAACACGATATTGACGTATTGGACATGAGTGCGAGGTTTGTAGCCCCGGGGAGGCAAAGACGTAATGCTGAAGAAGGTACAAATTTTTACCATTATCGTGTTGATATTTTTTTAACGGTTGTTGATTTGCAAATCAGTGAGTTGAATAATCGTTTCAGTGAGGTAACCACGGAGTTGCTTATGTGTATGGCATGTCTCGATCCAAGTGATGGTTTTTCTGCTTTTAATAAGCAAAAGTTGATACGTCTTGCACAGTTTTATCCATATGACTTTTCGCCGATAGAGCTTAGGGTACTTCAAAGTCAGCTCGAGACTTATATTATGGATGTGTGCTCCTGTGAAGAACTTTACGAAGTCAGGAGAATTGGTGAACTTGTTATAAAGTTAGTTGAGTTGAAAAAGGATGTGATATATCCTTTGGTGTTCTTGCTTTTGAGATTGGTCTTACTTTTACCTGTTGCAACTGCTACTGTAGAAAGAGCTTTCTCTGCAATGAAGATAATAAAGACTCGACTTCGGAATCGCATGGGAGACGAATGGATGAATGATAGCTTGGTTTGTTACATCGAGAAGAATGTCTTCAAAACTATTACAAATGAGGCTATTATCAAACGCTACCAATATTCGGCGCCTCATCGAGTAGTTATTTAGTGCTTTCGTTTGTAAACACTGAAATGTGTATTTTGTATTCTCTTCTTTTGTGTTGTAAAGAGTCCTTAGTGGCTCTCATGAAACTTAATAAGACCTTTTAGATGTTTTTTAGTATGTTTTGTGTATTATCGAAAAGTGCACTTTGTTTTTGTGTGCTATTTTACTTATAAAAATATTTATCTCCTTCGATATATTTTTAGCCCCCCCTGGGATGAAATCCTGGTTCCGCCACTGCACACTGGTAAAGAAAGTATACGAAGATACAGAAGTGAAGAGGCATTTCCAAAGCCATGTCTGGATCACTGTTTCACAGTCATTTAAGATCGAGGAGCTTTTGAAAGACGTTATTCGGCAACTCTATGATGAAGTCAAGCAAGAGGTCCCTAAAAAGGTGGAAATCATGGATAGCCACGGCATGAAAGAACATATCAGAAACTTCCTCCAACATAGCAGGTATGTGCTTGTTCTAGATGATGTTTGGAGTTTAGAAGCATGGGATGACATAGAAATCGCATGGCCTGATAACAGCCGTGGCAGTCGTGTACTGCTGACAACCCGTGACTTAAAAATAGCTTCTACTTGTTGCTTAAATTCTAGTGGCAAAACTTACACAATGAATGCCTTGTCTCCAAAGGAGTCTTGGACTTTATTTTGTAAAAAGGTGTTTCAAGGGAATGACTGCCCTCAACCTCTGTATCCACTCTCCAAATGTTTCTTAGAGAAATGTGAGGGCTTGCCGCTTGCAATTGTGGCGATGGGCGGTTTTTTGGCCACAAAAGACAGGAGAATTGAAGAGTGGGATCTGGCTTGGCGAAGTCTTGGTGACGAGCTTGAAAGTAATGTCCAATTCGGGTTTATGACCAGAATATTCCTTCTCAGTTACTTTGACTTGCCTTCGCATCTCAAAGTTTGTTTGTTGTACTTGGGCGTTTTTCCTGAGGATTATGAGATAGAGAAGATGAGGCTGATACGGTTGTGGATTGCAGAAGGATTTGTGGAAGTCTGAGAAGGGAAGACTTTAGAAGAAGTTGCTGAACAATACCTCAATAATCTTGTCGATCGAAGTTTGGTACAAGTGGCGAGGACAACTCGTGATGGAAGTTTGGTACAAGTGGCGAGGACAACTCAGTGGTCGTGATGAGAAGTGGCGATGCCTTGCAATGCATAATTCCGTGGAAAATATACACCAGAGTGAATCCTATAGTCGATTGCGTTCCCTGCTCATATTTGGGGTTGTAGATCCGCTTTCTAAGTCATCCATATCTATGTTCTTAAGCAGTCGGCTATTGAAGGTTTTAGATCTGAGAGGTGCTCGGTTAGAGAAAATTCCAAGCTTAGTTTTCACGTTAATTCATTTGAGGTATCTAAGTATGAGGGGAACAAATGTGAGGTTGGTTCCCAAATCGATTAGAAAGCTTCAAAACTTGGAGACATTAGATCTAAAGGATACTTATGTGACAGAATTGCCGGCTGAAATTTTGAGACTTCGTAAATTGCGCCATGTCTTAGTGTACCGCAGCAAAAGTCTAGGTGGTTTTTTTTTTGATAAACATGAGAATAGCATTGATAATTTAAAGGATTACAAACGGTCCCAGAGGTAGCCATAAAGGCTTTTACAGACAAAATGACGTAGACGTCATGAAACATACTAAAACTAAATAAACAGGTGACAATAGTATGATAATGTTCTCGCGAGTACATTATAAACAAAAGAGAGAGAGAGAGAGAGATCTCATTGCAGCAAAGTATGTTGTACCCAGTCCTGATAGACGGCTATGCGGGCATGACAAGCAAAAGTTGCTAGGGATCTGGCCTCTGCTAGGTGCGAGACGGTAGTCCTGTCAATGCTACAAAAGTGCATATCTGCAATAATATGACAGGTATCATATAATATAGGTGCCACCTGATCGGAAATATCTTCAGAGTCCGTCATCTGAGAGAGGATAAAATGAGAGTCAGTATGTAATTTGATATGCAGGAATTTTTGCTTTGCTGCCCATGAGACTACAGTTAAAACTCCTTTCACTAGTGCAGTCATTCGATCAGAGGCTGTGGTGGAAATAGCAGCAGAGCCACACCGTTGGAGCAGACTATTACGACAGGAGATGCCAACCCCAACTTTTAAATTCTTGGTGTTAAAACAAACTGCCATGAATAATTGAATAGGTTCCCGTGGGTTGCAAGTGCAAGAAGGGATGCAAGGTTGTATAATAAAAGGGCAAGGCATTTGTTTTGACCATAGGGTTTTATTCTTTGGGGCTAAATGACTGTTTGGTTTTCCAAAGGCGATATGTAAATCTGTGTTGAGCTTTTGGATATGGCCAATAACCATTGAGGGATTAAAGTCTATATGCCGGAAGATAAGATTATTTCTGTGAATCCAGATACTCCAAATAGTTGAGATAATAGAAAAAGAGCGGTTTATATATGAGCTTGTAGGTTTGGCGTCTTCAATCCATGCAATGAGCCATTCTCGGAATGGGCACGTGATAGCGTCAGATTTGATTCCAGCAAGACCACCAAACCAAATCAGTCTTACTTTGGGGCACGCTAAGAAGAGATGATCTAACGTTTCCGACCCGCTGAGGCAAAGAGGACAGTTGTCTGTGGTGAGGATGCCAAAACGTCGGAGTTTCGATTGCAGGGGGAGCCGGTCCCATAAAATTTGCCAGATTAAAATTTTCATTTTATGCGGAATTCGCAAAGACCATAGACGCCTCCAGAATTTTTGTCCCGGTACTGGTAAGTACGAGAGCTGACCTAATCTTTGCAATTTTTCAGTTTTCAGCCGGTAGATCACTGGATATGCTGATTTGACAGAGTAGACACCCGTGGGTGTGTATTTCCAAAGCTGTTGATCAGCAATGCGGTGAGGGGAGAGGTGAATAGCACAAATGCTTTTCGCAATATCGGGGGTAAAAAGTTGATTGATAAGGCTAGAGCTCCAAGATCCATTACATATTAGTCTATTCACAGTACCCGATGCCATTGTTGAGTCAGTACCATCATATTGGGGCTTGATTTCACAGTTTGGGATCCAATGATCCTGCCAGATAGAGATTTGAGTGCCGGTTCCTACTTGCCATCGAAGACCATAAAGAATGATTTGTCTTCCTGCTATAATACTACGCCAGCCCCATGAAAATTTTCCATGGTTGGGGCTATAGAGAAAGGTGGATCTTGTACAATATTTTCCAAGCAGAATTTGGGCAATTAAGCAGTCTGGTTGTGTCCATATTTTCCAGCTGGTTTTGGCCAACAGAGCGAGATTGAAAGTTTCTGTGTCCTTGAATCCAAGACCCCCCAATATCTTTGGAGCACAGAGAGTATGCCAATTGAGCCAGTGTATACCTTTCTTGTTCTCATCTCCTGACCACCAAAATCGTCCAAGAATAGAATTTATGGTTTTACATACATATTTTGGGAAGAGAAATACCTGCATGTGGTATTGAAGTAGAGATGTAAGCACCGAAGTGATGAGAGTGGCTCTTCCAGCTTTGTTGAGTAAACAACCTTTCCAGCCAGCACATCTATTTTGCACCTTGGTGATAAGATCCTGGAAGAATCTTTTTCTATTGCTGACAATATCTAGTGAGCTACCAAGGTATTTTCCAAATGAACTTGCCGTGGGAAGCCCCAGCCATTGTGCTACTAAGGATGAATCTTCTGTACTGGCATTAGGACTCAGTGTGATGGAAGATTTATGCTGATTTATTTGCTGTCCAAAAGCCGAGCAATAACTTTGAAGGATTAAGTTCAGATGTTGACAAGAGGCTTGATTGAATTTGGTAAACAACATCGCGTCGTCAGCGAAGAACAGGTGATTTATGGGTGGACTTCGCATACCTGCTTTGATTCCAGGAATTAACCCGGAACTTTGGGCTTTGATCAGAGAGGCTGATAGAACTTCAGCGCAAAGGATAAATAAATACGGTGAAAGGGGATCACCCTGCCGTAGACCACACGTCGGTTGAAATCGTTCAGATGGTGATCCATTAAGAAGAATTTCATAGGACACACTGGTAACACATTCCATGATGAGATGAATGATATGAGGGGGGAAACCAGTTTGCAGTAGGACTGCTTCTAAGAATTTCCAGTTCACACGATCAAAAGCTTTGCTCATATCCATTTTGATTGCCCCGAGAAGCTGATTTTTGTTTTTTGAGGACCGAATTTTGTTGGTGAGTTCCTGAGCAATAAGAATATTATCGCTAATCTGTCTTCCGCCCACAAAGGCATTTTGATGGTCAGAGATGAGGTATGGAAGAAAGGGTTTGATACGATTTGCCAGAGTTTTTGCAATGATTTTATAAATGGTGTTACAAAGAGAGATAGGTCGTAGATCACTTGGAGTCACAGGCGGGGAGCATTTAGGTAAGAGGATAAGGTAAGATTTATTTGTTTCCCTTAAGATATGACCTGATCGAAGGAAGGATAGTACTGCTCTGGTGATTGGTTTATCAAGAAAATCCCAACATTGTTGATAAACAATGGCTGGTATACCATCAGGTCCGGGAGCTCTATCGGGGTTTAGGTCAAAAAGGGCCTGTTTGACTTCCAAACTAGTGAAAGGTCTATTTAACCAGTCAACTTGATGAGGTAGAAGATGTGAGCTAAGATTCTGCACACAGTCCATAGAGGATTGGTTTGTTGAAGTGTCAGGGGCAGGGCAATAAACCTTCTTAAAATGCATAAGCAGACACCCAGATATCGAACTATGAGAAGCATAGAGATTTCCAGCTTCATCTGATTGATGAGATAGTGTTCTGGATACGTCTAATGATAGTTGACGTGTGAAAAAAACGAGTGTTCAGATCCCCCAATTGAAGCCATTTGATTGTCGATTTCTGCGCCCAGAATGTTTCCTCACAATCTAGTAGCCAGTCCAGTTTTGTCCTTGTTTGTTGCTCCATGTACTGGGCATCCGGGTTTGGAAGCTGACTTTGAAAGTGTTGCAATTGCTGTTTGGCATCATCTATTTGGGCTCCAAGATTGCAAAAATGTTGTTTGTTCCGAATTCTCATAAGTTTCATCATGTTTCTACCCCAAACAGCAATTTGGAATAACGGCGATCCCACACATTCCATGGACCAGGCTTGTTGAATAATTTGTCTGCTTTAGGGATGCTTGAGCCACATTATTTCAAAACGCTGAGGCCAAAGGAGAAATTGCTGAGGAGGATTTGTGTCTAAAAGTAGTGGGGCATGGTCGGAGGATTGTATACCAAGATTACGGACTTGGGCATTTGGGAAAGTAGATAACCAAAGAGCTTGTGCAACGCATCTGTCCAATCTTTCATAGGTACAGTAAGGTCCAACACGATTATTAGTCCATGTGAAAGGGGGGCCTACCCAAGAGATATCTGTCAGCTGATTAAGATTGAGAAAATCTTTGAGAAGATTGTGCCCAGGGATGCAGGTGAAATTTGGGCCGGTTTTGTCAGAAAAGGATATAACTTGGTTGAAGTCGCCTATCAGCATTAAAGGCTTAGTACAAGTGGAGATGACATCTGAGAGGCGTGCCCAACTGAGCTTCCTTTTGGCGAGGTTGGGATGTCCATAAATAAAGCCAGATATCCAGGAAGTCTCACGGGAGGTGAAGAATTCCACGAGGATTAGATTTTTGTCTTGAAAAAGAATAGATCATTTGATCTCATCAGTCCATCCTACCCATAGGCCTCCCCTCGTGCCAAGAATACCAGGTGGATCAACACCCGCAGATGACGTATAACCCAGTTTCCTGAATTTCTCTGATATTTTTGAAACCTTCTGTTTTGATTCTTGAAGGAAAAGGCAGTAAGGCTTATGGGTACGGGTCAATTTGATAGCTGCACGAACTGTTCGGGCTTGACCGAGAAGCTTCATTGACGGTGAAGGGGTTGCTTTGGGGCAACACCCGAAACCCTATTTATTTCAAGAACTTGACAGGGAGATGAGGCTAGGAAAAAGGAGTTATCCCTGGTTCCCAGGCTTCGTTTTCTAGAATTCCTATTCTCTAGGATTCGAGGAGGGAGAAATGAGTCCAGAAGCTCCCTATCCAGAAGGCATTCTGCGAAGAGGGACTCAGAAAGGGCAGGGATAGTTTTACGTTTTTTCAGTGAAGTCAGGTAATGTGGAGGTTTAAGGAGGACGAGAGCCGAAGCACTAACAGAGCAGGTGACAGCAGAACAGGTAAATGAAGCCTCCAATTTGAGTTTTTTGATTTTTGGGCTACTAAAGCTAGTATCCTTAGACTGAACAAGAAAAAACTTCCTCTTCTTACTGTTTTTGAGTATAAGGAGAAAATGGAGCAAACTATGGAAAACTAGCATGCCAGAACATAAAATTAATGAGAAGGGTGCACAGAAACTGAAATTGAAAATGAAAGGGGGGTCACCTGGCGGGTTTAGATGGTTCAGCATTAAAACTGCCTTTAGCTTTTTCCTTTCAGCTTCATCAACTTCTTCTCCTCCACGTTTTTTTCTAGAACTTCGTGTTTGCTCATTCAAGTGGTCCGTTCCATCACTGGAGACTTCAAAGTCTGGAGCAGTGAATATTTTCCCATGAGTTTCCTGACGATCGGTACCGCTACTAGAGACATCAAAATCTGGTGCCTTGAAAGATTTTCCAAGTGTTTTGTCAAGTGGTTGAGAAGATGATTGTCCGAGAATGGCAAGCCAGTAGGGGTCTCTTTCAAGATAATGAGGTGGTAGAGGATGAGCCGAAGCAGCGAGGCTAAGCACCAAGTCTGTCTTTCGTAGCTCGATGTCTGCAGCTAGAACAGCAGGAATCTCTGAGCTGGGAATCACGGGACTGTGAACCACGGAGCTGGGACAAGCATGGTGCTGGGAGTTGCTGTCATGAAGATCAGCAGCTACTGAGCTGGGAACCACGGAGCAGGGAATCACTGAGCTGGGAACCGTGGAGCTGGGAACCACATAGCTGGGATAAGCATGGTGCTGGGAGTTGCTGTCATGAAGACAAGCAGCCACGGAGCTGGGAGCCACGAAGCTGGGAACCACGGAGCAGGGAACCACGGAGCTGAGAACTGTTGAGCTGGGAATCACGGAGCTGAGAACTGTGGAGCTGAGAGCCACGGAGCTGGGATAATCCTGGTGTTGGGAGTTGTTGTCATGAAGACGAGCAGCCACGGAGCTGGGAACCGCAGAGCTGGGCACTACGGGGCTGGAACAACCAAGGTAGTTGGAGTTGCTATCATGAAGACAAACAGGGCTGAGGACGGGTGAAGAGTTGACAGAGTGAACTCGCTTCTTGAATAGAATCTCAGAATGGTTGCTGGCATGAAGACAAGCAGGGTTTTGGACGGGTGAAATGTTAGAATAGAGGACTTGTGTAGTGAAAGGAATTTGGGCTTGGGGAGGTGGGGTAGGTAATGGGCTAGGCTGAAAGGAGGTGACAGAATTGGGCCAGTGTCTGGTGAAAAGGTTATGGTTAATAGGGTGAGCAAGAAGGGAAAGGCCCAAGTCTGATAGGCCCAAGATGAATTTGGCTAAGTTGATATTGGGCCGAAGGGCAACTGGGGCTGAGGTGAAAGGTTCGATGGACAGAGAGTAGGTTGGGGAAGTATTATCTGAGTGAGGGGCCAAAGCTGAATTTGTTATCAAAGAGTCCACAGTGTGATGATTTGGGTGAGTTGGTGAATCTGCAAGAGAGAGGGCAGAATCACAGATGATTGGATTTGCAGAGCTAGTTGGTGAGAGATATGAGATCTGCTGCGTCCCCACTTGGAGATCACATATCAAAGATTTTTCTGACTTCACTAGATCTGCAAGATCTTGAGCAGGAAAATGGGTCTGCGCGTGGGTTACTGACGTAACAAAGGTCGGCGCGTGGGCGTCTGACCCAGCAACAAGGATGGAGCGACTTTCAGATGCCGCCGGTAAGAAGATAGCTTCAAAGGCCGATGGGATTGCAGGATTTTCAAGGTGAGTGACTGAATTCACTCCCTCTGAGGGTGCAATGACAACTTGAGTGGCCTCAGTCGAGTTCGAACTGGTGTTTACTTGTGAGATGTGGTCATCATCTTCCAGTATGTCCATAAGATTTTCGAAATAGAAGGGGGGCACAGGTGGTGCTGGTGCCTGCACATCTACTGGATGAGTCTCCATAAAATTAGTGTTGAGATTAAGATCACCAATTACTTCCCCAAGATCTTCCATAACTATAGGCAAATGGTCAGTGTCTTGTTGAGGCCAGAGTTCCAAATCTTCATCTTCATCATTTGGGTTAAGAGGGTTACTGAAAGAAGCATCAACATCCGGTGCAGGGGAAGAGGGGGCTGTGGTGAAGTGCTCTTCTTCATCATCATTGGAGTCAGTGGGGGGACCTGGCGAAAACGCATCATACATATGTCCCAAGACTAACCCAGAGCCATTATGCGAAATTAGAACACGTGAAGTTCTATTCCAATCTGAATTTGGGAACGGTGGAAGCGTTTTAGAAAACATGGGATAACCATAAAGTGTAAGAGTTTCATAGAGATCAGGGCCAGGGATATGAGCTGTGCGTTGGTTCAGAGATTCAATAACTTCCAGAAGGGAAGACGAGCACTGAGTGTTTTCATGACCAATTTTGCCACAACGGAAGCACGCCATGAAGACTCGCTCATAGGTACATCGGAGTATCTGAACTCCCATATTATTCAAAAGCCCCAGGAAGACAGCAGGGAGTAAAGGGGCATCAAGAAGCACTCTGATCTTGATTCTAAAGTAGTCTCCATTTGTAATGCGTCGATCAGACCAGTCTATCTCTAGAAGAATTCCTGCTGCTAAGCCAATCATTTCAGCAAGTGAGTAATGGTAGCAGTCGCTAGGGATGTTACTAACTTGCATCCAGAGATCAACAGTTTTGAACTTCACAGTTTTGTAGACAACGTGCGGGAACCATTCATGTAGAACCAAGAGTGCTCCGAAAAAATTCCAAGGGCCATTAGTGAGCATCATTTGAGCATCTGAGACAACAGAGAAGGTGAACAGGAAAAGATTTGGGACTTTTGTTACTTGAACCGGGCCTTGGAGTGCCCAGCATGCATCCACTCGATTCTGTATTTGAGCCTGAGAGAAAGTGCGCGAGTCTTGGAATTTACCGAGCAACACATATTCTTTGCCAATTCTAGCGTTCCTGACTTGCTGTGCATCAAGAGGGAGTAAGAACGTACGTAAATCAACGGCATTGGCTTCATGTACATTGCCATCTCTAAAGAAAGGATCTTCCATGATTGGATGGTGGGGGTACCACGAAGGTGAAAAGGTCAGAAATGGAGGTACTGGTAGGGAGCAGAGACAAAAGGTGAGTTATAAAGTTGCCATAAAGAGGAAGAGGTGTAAAGATGTTTGGGAGAGAACTAAGAGTGGAAGGTTGGAAATTTGAACTGGGAACAAGACATAAGTTTCAGTTGGTGGGGAAAGGGACAGGTGAATCTGTGTTACAATAAGATGCAGAGGTTGGGCAAGCAGGCAAAGGTAGTAATCATAGAAGGTGGGTTTCCATTGAGAAGGACGAAAAGGCAAAAACAGATGTAATGGAGAGGAGAGAGAACGGAGAGTTCATCACGCAGGCGACGTGATTTTTTTCCCAAAACTGACTAGTCTAGGTGGTTTTAAGGCTCCATATAAGATAGGAGATTTGATCTCCCTACAAAAGCTATGTTACATAGAGGCGGGTGAGATCAATGGGAGCGGTGGCAGTTGTAACATTGTGAAAGAGATAGGGAAGCTGACCCAACTCAGGAGGCTAGCCATTACCAAGTTAAGAAGCAAAGATGGAATGGCTTTCTGCTCCTCCATTGAGAAATTAAGCAACCTCAGGTCATTGTATGTTGTTTCTGTCTCCGAGCATGAGATTCTTGATGTGCAGTCCCTTTCATCGGCTCCTCAGTTTCTTCGAACGCTAGTACTATGGGGACGATTAGAGAAGTTGCCGCAGTGGATACCTTCTCTTCGCAGCCTGGTCAAAATACGCTTACAGTACAGCCAACTAGGGGATGATCCACTGCAGTCGCTTGAAGCTTTGCCCAATCTTGAAGTAATGGTCCTCGTTCAAGCGTACGAGGGGGAGAGCTTGACTTTTAAGGCCGGAGGGTTTCAAAGACTCAGAGAATTAGGGCTTCTTCAATTGAAACGATTGAGATCGGTGACAGTGGAGGATGGAGCGATGCCTCATCTTAATGAAATATATTTTCGGGGCTGTAAATTGGTGGATGAGTTGCCCTCAGGCCTCCAACATCTAACCAACTTGCAACTTCTTGGGTTCGTTGACATGCCAGATAAATTGACTACGCCACTACAAGGTCAGGGTAACTCGAATATAGCCCACATCCCCAATGTTTGGATCGGAGGCTGGAAGGATGGTCATTGGATTGGACAGTTTCTGTAGAAAGAGGAGCTTCACTAGCTGAATGATGCTCTGTAAACAGCAAGGGGATACGAGTGCCCAAAGGACGCAGGCAGCATATATCGGCTTCGTTGCAAGTTCTAAGCATCTTCACACAACCCGCATGGTAGCCAAATTTTTCCTTGTTTCAGTTTCAGACATTAGTTTCTAGATAATTATATATTTAATGGTTTTGTAAATTGTAATTAGTAGTTTTTATTCTTTCTTAGGTGTGTTTAATAACGCAACTAAGCACGCAAAACTTAAAAGGTTTTCAATTATTTTCAATTAAGTGCGTTTGATAACATTAAACCTTATATCACTTAAAAAATTAATTACTACAAAAAATAGACTAAAATTTTAAGTCAGGGTGGACTTAATGTTGATCACTTAATTTTAAGTGAAATGGTAAAAAGTTATTTAACATGTTTTTATATAAAAATAATAATTACCACCACGATACCGCCTGAATTAATTTGCTGGTAACACCGCCTCCACCACAATACAACCACCATCACAATTCACAACCATTATTTTCTTTTACTATCACCACTACAATTACAATGACCTAGCCACTATCACCACCACTACCGACACCACCATCTCCATCATACCGTCGTTGTTGTCACTACGTCAATTTCTGTCAAAATCATCTAAAGATTCACCACACTACAACCACTGCCTTGACCACCTGTCGCCATCTATCGCTTCATCACAATTATCAACACCACGTATTCATGCACCATTATCGCCACCATTGCCACCTTTTTGTCGCCGTCACTGACGCCACTACTACTCATCCATCGTCACTGCCAGCCGCCACGACCACCAACACATTTTTTGCCCCTTCAAAAAAGTTATTAAGTACATAAACAAATGCATAATTTTGAAAAAATGGATAAACTTGTAAATAAATAATTTTTAGACATCTGCTTTTGGTTTACCAAACATGTTAACTTATTTTTCAGTAAAAATTTAGCAGCTTAAAGTTTTCACCTTTACGAATTCAGTGCTTAACTTTTTCAGCACTTAAATTTCAATTTTATCAAACAACCCCAGTGTTCCACATGTTAAAATTTAGGATCCGTAAGAAAAAAATAACGGAAGCAAAACAAAGCGCGTTGTCTTTGTTTTGAAAATGAAAACTACTTAGAAGAAGTTTTCTTTTTTAGGAAATACAGGCACATTAGGGGTGGCTGGGTGGGTTGGATTTGGGTATAAGTTAAATAGATTCGGGTATAAAGAGGCCATTACTCATTTTACCCATTTATTAATGCGTTAATTGGATCGTCACATTAAATGGGTTGGTTTCAACAATTAATCCAATAGTGACCCACGAATGTTTCTTGGAAAAAATTTGGCTGTTACCCTGGCTAAAGGAATCGTCATTTTATCCTCTATGTAGCGACAATCAATCGTCTATAAATGTTTCTAGTGACTTTTATTTAATGACGCTAAAAAATGCTGCTAATAATTGTCGCTGAAAGTGTTAGAAGAAAATTCATTAAAAATATTTAGCAACTATTAGTTGTCACTATACATGAAAGTGGAAGAATATTTCTATAACTCAGGTATGAGTCAAAGTTTGTTCTTTTTTTTACATAAGGACACGGTACAAATTTTCAACTCCTCTCATTCTCTTTACACAAGAACACAGCCCCATCGCCACACATACAACCACCACTTTCATGCCACAATTACAATTATACACACAAGTACAACCCCCACTACACTACCAATGCCAAACAACCACCATTTGCCACCACTTGACCTATTTATATGCTTAATCACATATAAACAACCACCACCATAACTCTATTTCGTGAAATCCTTCAAGCAACTTGAAAAAGATAATAAAGGTGCAAGCTGACACAGTCATCAGGAGGACTAATTTAGGACATGGAACTTCGTTTAGCCATTTAGGATGTAGTGACGGCGACGGAGATGGCTACTGATCACGAGCGGTGATGGCCAGTCTAATCTTTGGTAATCTTAGATCCAATATTCAGCCTCACCGGGATGGTGGTTAACGGGATGCGACAACAACGAACCAACAGTGACGGTGACAAATCGCCAGCTACGGTGACGCTGACCAACTGCCCCCGCCACAATACCCCTAGCACCACATGCGTCACTATAGCCACCACTGCACCTTAATGAACCGCCAAACAACAGTGATGGCGAGCATCCGTCGCTTGCATCTAGATGGTCTAGATTCTAGATCATAAAGAGAGAGAGAGAGAATGGGGTTGAGGAGTGTAATAAACTCTTGGTCTCATTTGTCTAGAACTGGATAATCATTGTCAAGCCATTGTTTAATGGCCTAGATGAGCATTGAATATCTACTTATCGTGACTGGAAGTCAAACAGTCAAACGGAGGTCAGAGATCCTTGTAGCATCCTCGAATTTCTTCAAGCTTAGAACTCTTGCAACAGAGGAAAAAGCACCTTAAAGGCAAGCCAATAAAATGTGATGCCACCACCTGTGAAAGGCAAATGTACATATTTTATTTTATCTTTTGTGGGAATGGCTGTGACTCTTTAACTTGCATTGATATGAAACAGTGAATTAGAAAATGTTACTGCAACCCACCCCCCTTCTTGTGGGAGTGGCTACGACTCTTTAACTTGCATTGATAGGGGACAATGAATTAGAAAATAAGTATTGCACAACCCCCCCCCCCAACCAACCCCTACTTACTGAAACAAAAGCGTATTTCATTATCGCTTTCCTTCATTTTAAGTAAGTTGGCCCATGGTAGAAACTAGGGCTGTATACGAACCGAGTTCGAGCCGAACATGGGTGTGTTCGAACTCGGTTCATTTAAATTTGGGCATGTTCGAGCTCGGCTCGAGTTCGTTAAGAGCCAAAATATTAATGTTCGAACTCAGCTCGAGTTCGTGAGGGTGAGACTTGGGCTCGGCTCGCTTAACTCGTTTAACAACGAGCCGAACTCGAGTTCGATTACTCGGTCGCATTCATGTTCAATTCCAATAAAATCTCTAAAACCTACTCAAAATTCTCAAATCGTGCAAGCATAATTAATAAAAAAATGATAAATAGAAGAAACTTGGCTTTGGCTTTGCATTCGAGGTTGAGCCCTTGGCTTTGCAGGCGATAACTTTGTAGATCGGAAACTTGGCTTTCAAGGCGATGGCTTTGCAGCTTTAAAGGTTGAATCCGACGGCAGGTTGAGTCCGGTGTCTGGGAGATGATGGCGGCAAAGACGGTGGCGTGATGTCCGTTTGTGAAGACTGAAGAGAGAGAGAGAGGGTTTATGCGCGATCTGCATGTGTGTGTGTGTGTGTGGCGAGGTGGGGGACGGAGAGCGCGGCAGTGTGAGTGAGTGTAAAGTGCGGGTGTGTGAGTGAGTGCAGAGTGTCTTGTTTGGTTTACGTTTTAGTTTGAGTTTATATAGTTAGGGTTTTCAAGTGTTTGGGCTTATCTAAGGGTTGGGCTTTATTTTTATAAATGGGCTTGGGGTTTTGAGCTGACTTAAAGGCTTGGGATTTTGGGTTGACTTAAAGGCTTGGCCTCCACTTTAAAATTTAATTTATGTGATTTATGTAATCATTAATTTTGTAAACATATTATAATTAATTTATTATTTAAATGATTTGTTCGCGAACATGTTTATGAATATTTTAGTGTGTTCATGTTCGGCTCGTTTAATAAACGAGCCCTAAAAACTTGTTCATGTTCGGTTCGTATATTATATGAACGAACACGAATGAGTTCTGTGAAGAACGAACCACGAGTCGTTCATGAACAGCTCAGTTTATTTACAGCCCTATTAGAAACGCCTCTGAGAGAGATGATAAGAAAACCAACCTTCTTAGCTAAATCGCTCTCTCCTCTTATACGTTTCTATCACTACTGACGGGGTTCCCAATGTGTGGTGATGTGGTAGTTAGATTGATCTATTAGCTAGGGTTTTCTTGTAAATCTAAATGGTTTGGTGAGCTAGACGGCTTGCAATCAATCAAGTGGGTTATTCTTTATTTTTCGGTATCGGAGTAAGGTTGGAGTTGCAATGGGGTTAAGCTGTCATTTTTGGGGTGTTGCATGAGTAGGTTGTGGTGGTCTTCGGCTGGGGTTTTAATTCTTCACCACTGGTGTCTGTGTATGACGGCCCTGCCTCGGGTTAGAGATGGGTAGGTGAGTCTAGAGTTATGTTTTCTTCTGGGGTTAATATTTTTCTGTCCCCCGCCCCCCCAGTCGTTCCCCCTTCTCCTTTGCCTTAGAAAGGTTTAATGGATGTGATTTATGCTGGTTTGGTAGCTGTTGGGCCACAAAGGTTTGGTTTTATTGGTTTCCGATGGTAAGGGGTCTTTCGATTAAAGATTGTCGGGGGACTTAAGATTGCAGGTTGCTCCTTATGGTTGTTTGAGTCTCGGCCGGAGGTTATGAGGGATAAGGTTCAGTTTTTTAGATGAAGGTCACTCGGAGATGGTTGATCGCAACTTGGTTGGTGGTTAGTTGTTCTGTTATGGTGTTGTTTTGGTCTCGCGTGTGTGTGAGGGAGCTCTCTTTCTCTATCTTTCTTTGTGTGTGTGTGTGTGTGTGAAAGAGAGAGATAGAGAGAGCGAAAGAGAGAAGGCATCACATACCACCTCTATAGCACCACGGAAAGCCCCGCCGCTAAGCCAACTATTGGGATTAAAGCAGCAGTAACAACTACATTTCTAGTGCAGTGTCAAGTGTGAATTAAAGAGATCAACATACCAAAGCTCAAACCAAGATATAAACTAAATTTTTTCAGATTCAGCAGTAATCAAGCACTCAAGAGCAAGATTGAACACAATGATTTTGTGTGGTAAAACCCAGAGGGAAAACCTCCACTATTTAAGTAATGAAATGTTACAATCTTTCTCTCAAGTTTTACACCAAACTTGAGCTATTCCACACTTACAAAGAGTACTGCAACATGTTACCTCTTTTGGGTTAGAAAACCCAAATCTCTCCCCACCAAAAACTTCCAATGTAATGTGATGCCAAAGAAAGTGGGTTCGCGTCTATGTGGAGGTGCCACAAAGGATGTCGTCCGAATCAGCTTCCAAGTAGGCAAAGTGGGAGACATCAAGGATGGAGTAAGGGCTGAGAGCAAGGCTCCCTAGACAGGTCGCGAGGGCTGGTAGCGCCGTGCAGGCAGGGTGACGACAAACAGGGGTCGACGGTCGACAGTCCAAGTCAAAGTCCAAGTCAGGGGTGCAGCGTCAAGGGTCCGATGATCAGAGTAGCCCGTTGCCCGATCCACCGGTCCAAGCCCTTACTGAATCCCACAAGATGCGTTAAGAGACGCGCAAAGAACCCGACAGCGGTGAGGGTTGCCCTGTATCAAACTGCCAGGCGGACTAGGCGCGATGCCTTCCAAGGACCTATTCCCGTCCCGGAGTGACCCGGGGGTCATTGCCCTGGTGGTGTCGACGATCAATGATAGTATGAGTGGACATGCTCGCAGCTCAGTGCTTAGAGTCCGCGGTGAGGGGTCCTCATTCCGGAGCCCCACGTGATTGTGACGACGATGGTTTTAAGGTCGTGAGCCCATCTCGTGGCAGCGATGACTTTAAGGTTGTGAGTCCATCCCGCTGCGAGAGGTCCTCGTGCCGGAGCCCCCCGTGATTGTGACGGTGATGTCTTTAAGGTTGTGAGCCCATCCCGTGGCGGCGATGACTTTAAGGTTGTGAGTCCATCCTGCTGCGAGGGGTCCTCGTGCCGGAGCCCCCCGTGATTGTGACGGCGATGGCTTTAAGGTTGTGAGCCCATCCAAGGACCTGATCCTGTCCCGAAGTGACCCTGGGGTCATCACCCTTGTGGTGTTGACGATCAATGATAGCATGAGTGGACATGCTCGCAGCTCAGTGCTCAGAGTCCGCGGTGAGGGGTCCTCATGCCTGATCCCCCCGTGATTGTGATGGCGATGGCTTTAAGGTTGTGAGCCCATCCCGTGGCGGCGACGACTTTAAGGTTGTGAGTTCATCCCGCTGCGAGGGGTCCTCGTGTCGGAGCCCCCCGTGAATGTGACGTCGATGTCTTTAAGGTTGTGAGCCAATCCCGTGGTGGCGATGTCTTTAAGGTTGTGAGTCCATCCCGCTGCGAGGGGTCCTCATGCCGGAGCCCCCCATGATTGTGACGGCAATGGCATTAAGGTTGTGAGCACATCCCGTGGCGGTGATAAGTTTAAGGTTGTGAGCCCATCCCCTGCGAGGGGTCCTTGTGCCGGAGCCCCCCGGAACCATGTAACATGATTGTGGCGCGTGGGCGCGGCGACTATCGTCGCGAGACAATACCTGGTGTCGGGGAACGTTATGAAAGTGGCACGGCGCATGGGCGCGGCGACGAGTGTTAAAGAACGTGTAGTTAATAGTTGTCCTGGATACGGTACCTAGATGATAATGCACGGTCGCGAGTGACGATTGTCGCGATGACGATGCGAAGACGACAACGAACGTCATGCGACCACTGGTGGTGAGTGAGCACTGTAGAGTGCGTTGAGTGAGATGCCAGAGGGGTCAGCAACCTCCCCCCCCCAAAGACAAGGGTGGCCGATCCCATCCTTAAAGAGGGTGGTCGACCCTCCTTTAAAGAGGGTGGCCAACCCACCTTTAAAGAGGGTGGCCAACCCCCCTTTAAAGGGGGTGGCCGACCCCCTTCTCAGGGAGGTGGCCGACCCCTCGGGGGATTTGCGTTCTTCCAAGCAACGATAGTGACAGACAACCTGATTGCCTGTGAATGTTCGAAGGGAGATGCACTTTGACCGGCTGATGGCGTTGAATAATTGATTGGCGAGCAGGTGATGTGTCGGGCCAAATGGGTCCCTTAGCGGGCCCTGGGGTGTGATCCGAATAGGTTGGGAACACAATGGAGAAATCACAGAAATAGAATGAAAAAACTTGGTCTGAAGTTGCTTCAATTCGGTGATGGAATACATAGCAACACCATTCAAAACACCATTAGTCTTGAGTATGAAATCAACATTTTTATCCTTTCACACAGCTGCTGCTCTTCTTCCCTCTTTCTCTGTTTTTTCCTGATTTTCCATCTTCTCTCAAAACAAGTCCCGAAACTCTTTAGAGACCAAGACAAAAGCATGTCACTTTGTCTTCCCTGAGCTATAAAGGCTAAAGTAAAAGGATATTTACTCATGGTGCCAAGACCATGGTAATCTCAGCACCAACATGATGAGCGATGCCCAGCCGTCTTGCCACCATGAAGAAGTACACGCTGTTTTCGTGCCACCACGAAGAACCATGCCTCGCTAGGTAACCACCATGGCCACCACTAACTAGCTTCGATCTTATTTCCTCTGGCCCAATCGACCCACACAGCCACCACAAAACTATCTCAAAACCGCCACCTGCAATCATCAATTGCCACCCTCAATCATCACCCTCAATCACCTCAAAACTGTAGCACCACCATGTATTAGCAACCGCCACCCACAACAGCCACCTCAATCACCATAACATCACCCTTATCGTTGAGGCCCACAACTCTACTGGTGGTGGTGCCATGGTGATCCACATCATTCGGTTCGACAGGGCTGTCTGCAACAAAATAGAAACAAACCAAGAATGAAACGTCTTATTTTTGTGGAAGCGGTGGGCCACAGAGGTGGTGGTATGGTTCCAGGGAGCAGTGGTACTGGATTTCGTGGAGACGGTGATAAATGGAAGGTATAGATTTCTCCTAGCAGAAAAGGGGCAGTCCACATTCTCTGATCGACATTGAACCGGACGAGTTGGACCCATTATGGTAACTGTTAGAACTTTTTGGGGTTTTAGGGGGCATTATGGTAAATATCCATATCAACAGAAATCATGTTTAAGGGAAAAACAAGAAAACATTTGTGAAAAGCCAAGTAAACGAAAGCGTATCCCATTTGAAAATTGATATAAAAACCAATAAGATTACATAAGAAAAATAACATTGAGTCCTTTTTTGAAAAGTATAAACGAATAAGACTGTGTTTTTGCTTTGAAAACGAATATATATAGTCTGAAAATAAACAATAAAAATAGAAAAATGAGAAATGAGAAATTTAAACGAACAAGCCCACAATATTATTCAAATGGAAAAAGAAAAGAAGTGTGAACAAGAGGGAGCTACTTTGTTCGTTGACTCGTAAGTATGTCTTTATTGACCTATCAATCACCCAACTCAGAAGGCCCAAGAGAGCCATAATGATGCTTACGAGATGCGATCGCGTGCAAGGCAAAGGACCACAATCTTGCCGTACAAGATGTGATCACACTCGAATGTTGTTGGGCGCATATGGATCACCCAGTATCTCTTTGATCACATTGTTGGATCGAACGGATCAATTTTTCGGTCAGATTGTGACCATTTATTGTGGGGATTACATATTTGGTTTTAGTGACTATTTTTGTTCTACACTCTAAAGAGCACACATCACATCCTCAAAATAGACTTTTGAATTAGTTGTCACATATGATCCTAGTATGGCCTAGCAAAATGGGTGGGTGGGTTTGGTTTGGGTCAAACAAGTGGCTAACCCATTTAAAATCATTTATTAACAGATTAACAAGATCAATCATTAAAGAAATTTGTTTAATCAAGTATCTCAACTTTGACACGACACAATTCAATTTCTGAAGCGACTCAATTTCTGACATGACTCTTTCACTTTATGACTTCAAAATTTTTAATAATTTTTCTCCATTTACATAATGAAAAACTTAGCAAACTCCCACCCACCAATGCAACTTCGCCAATCTTACTTTTGCCCTCCAAATTGTCCCTCAAATTAAAAAAACCCTTCACCGACAACCTCCCTGACTGCATTAGCACCTAAAACAACAAACACGTTCTGACGTTTCTTAGTCCTTTTCTAACAACCCCGGAAATATAACTGCACACAATATATGCAACTACTGTGAATTTCTCCATAAAGTACTTTAACAAAAATATTCACACCCAAGGAATGACAATGGCGACATTTGGAAAGGGCTAAAACCTCATACTTGCCAAGAAAAAGAAAACCCAATTCTTGAATTTGAATCCATATATACACAGGAGCAGGGGCGGTGGCAATGGTGGAGGGTGTTGGATTGTCCGTAATTGGTGCATCGAGATGGCGACGATGTTAGACGAGGATGTACATGGGACAACGGTGGTTATGAAGCAGCTGAGGCAGATAAACGTAGACAAGCGGCAACGATGGCATTGGAATTTGTGGCGTCAACCCATAGGGTTTGTGGCAGCAGTGACGGTGGAGAGCGAGTGACAATGATTGCAGTTTGTCCGTCGTCGAAGGGTGGAGATGACGACGGGCCGGTAGTGATGGAAATATAGTGACGGCTAACTGAGGTCATGTTAGTTTTCGGAGGAAGGGACATATTAGAGTAAAAAGAAAGTCAAAAAGAGTTTAAGGGGTAAATGGATATCCATCTATGATTCATGCAAGCCAGGGGACTCATGAGTTGCAATGTAGTCAACCCATTTTTCCAGCCCAATTGTCCCACACAGCCACCACAAAACTACCTCAAAACCGCCACCCACATTCATCAATTGCCACCTTCAATCATCAATCGCTACCCTCAATCACCTAAAAAACTGCAGCACCACCATGAATCACCAATCGCCATCCACAACAGCCTCCTCAACCACCATAACATCACCCTGATCGTTGATCCCTGCACCTCTACAGCCGGTGGTGCCATGGTGATCCAACCCCATTTGGTTCGACGGGTCTGTCTGCAACAAAATGGAAATAATCTGAGAATGAAAGGTCCCATTTTTTGGTAGAGGCGGTGGTACTGGTTCCGTGGAACAGTGGTACTGGGTCTCGTGGAGGCGGTGATAAATGGAACGTATAGATTTCTCCTAGCAAAAGATGGAAGGTCCAGATTCTTTTGAAGGAGGGACATGGAACCTGATGAGTTAGACCTAATAAGGCAACTGTCAGAACTTTTTGGGGTTTAAGGGGGCATTACGGCAAATAACCATATCAATAGTTAGCCTATTTACCGAAAATATGAGAAATTGTTTTTGAAAAGCCACGTAAACGAACGCGTATCCCATTATAAAATGGGTAAGAAAACCAATAAGATTACATTAAGCAAAATATATATTGAGTCCTTTTTTAAAAAGCATAAACGAGCAATATTGTGTTTTTGTTTTGAAAACGACAACACATGGTGAAAATAAAAAACAAAAATTAAAAAATGAAAAGTTTAAACGATCAGGCAATATTTTATAAATGGAAAGAGAAAAGAAACATAAGCAAAATAGGGAAGAGACATACTACTTTGTCCATTGACTTGTAAGGATTTGTCTTCGTTGACCTATCACTCGCCCAACTCAGAAGATCCAAGAGAGCCACAGTGGTGCCTTACAAGATGGAGATCGCGCGCAAGGCTACTAAGGGCCACGATGTTGCCGTACAAGATGTGATCACACTCGAGCACTGTTGGGGCCTTATGATGAGTTTTTGCCTTCAATAATCCATTTTTAATATTTTATTACCTATATATCCCGTTTTGAATCTTATTTACCTATCTAACCCACTTTTGAAAAACGTGGTTTCAAACCACGTTTTCAAGAGAAGAAAATGTGGTTTGAAACAGAGATTTCTTTTGAAAACATATGAAATCTCTGTTTGAAACAGAGATTTCTTTTGAAATTTTTTACTTGAAAATGTGGTTTGAAACCACGTTTTCTTCCCTTCAAAACGTGGTTTCAAACCACGTTTTTCAAAAGTGGGTTAGATAGGTAAATAATGTTCAAAATGGGGTAAAGAGGTATTAAATATTAAAAATAGATTATTAAGGGAAAAAATTCGCCTTATGGCCAGTGCAACATCCTTTCCATCACATTGTGACCGTTGATTCTGGGAATTGCATATTTAGTTTGTTGACTATTTTTAGTGTACACTTAAAGAAATCAACTCATAACATCCTCAAAATAGACTTTTAATTAGTTGTAAGATATGATCCCAGTTTGGCAATGCAAAATGGGTATGTGGATTGGGTTTGGGTCAAATAGGTGGCTGACCCATTTAGAATCATTTATTTCTGAGTTAACTTGGTCAATCATTAAATATGTTGGTTTAACTCATTATCTTCACATTCACCCATTTACCAAGAGACAATCCGAGTTTTGACCTGGCTCGTTCACTTTTGACTTTAAAATTTTTAGGTTTTTTTTTTATGTTTATAATAAAAAACTTAACAAACTCCAACCACCAATACAATTTCCCCAATCTTACTTTGCCCTCCAAAATTGTCCCTCTAATTCAAAAAACCCTTCACCTGTAACCTCCCTAACTGCATTAACGCCTACAAAAACAAACATATTTTGGCTTTTCTTAGGCCTTTTCTAACAAGTCTAAAAAATGTAACTACACACAATATAGCAATTACTATGAATTTCTCCATAAAATATTTTGTCCATAAGGAATAACAATGGCGACAATGGGAAAAGGCTAAAAGCTCATACTTTTCAGTAAAAAGAAAATCCAGTTCCTGAATTTGAATCCAAATTTCCATAAAGAGCAGTGGTGGTGGCAGTGATGGAGTGTGGATTGTCCATAATTGGTACATTGAGATGGCAACAATGTTAGATGAGGATGTAGTTGAATGGACGAGGTGGTTACAGGGCAATAGCGACGACAAAACGTGAGCAAGCAGCAGCAACAATGGCGTGTGGTAAGGGAGTGGCGGAATTGACAGTGGAGAGCGAGCATCGGTGGTCGGGGTTTGTTCGTCGTGGATGGGTGGAGATGACGATGTAGGTAGGTGAGGAGTGGCGCCGGCAGGCGACATCGCTGGTGATGGAGATGCAGTGACGGCAACGGCGGTCTTAGTGGTTTTTGGAGGAAGCGAGAGATTAGGGTAAAAAGTCAGTCAAAACGCATTTAAGGGATATATGTAAACCAGCGGGCTCAAGTGTTGCAAGGCACTCAACCCATTATACCTAATTATGTAAATGGATGATTTTGGGTGACTTTTAAGTGAAAGGATTTTGACGGGTAAACAGATTTGGGTTATGATTTCCTCCTCTAATCCTAGATCCAATGATCAATGGTTGAAAATCAGAGTCGATTAAGTCATGCTCAGAGTTCAGAGTTGGGAGGAAAAGATGGAACGAAACGTGAAACTTGCACGGCGTAGCCAAGAGGCAGATCGCTAAAAAGTGCCAGTACATGGTCAGATAAATGTCTCAAGCGAAAAATAACGGCTCAAAATCAACTTGTCATGTCTCTAAGCATATATGCCATTGCAAATCAGAGTGAAAACTACATGGATTTCACAAAATAACAGGAAAAATGATCGAATTGGTAAGGAAGCTTACAAAGCTGGCCCAAGCAACTAAAATATGTCCTTCCATTGCTGCGGCTACTAGCTCTTTTGGGCATTAACTAGATTGTTACACAGAACATGGAACTCAGAAGTAAGGGAAAAAAGTTACGACGCAACTAGATTAGGTGTTTCTGCCTCGATAGATAACAAAGCAGTGTGTACTTTGTCTATCCAACTGTCCAGCCAATCGCGTAAAGATTTGATCTGCGGAATCCCCAGCACTCTTGGTTGAACCCACGAAACATGAACTGTCCCCTCAACTTGATCAATAATCCCCTTGATAAGATGAACCTTCAAATCCCATAAGGAAAGTTTTCTTTGGCCTCTCTAAAGAATGGATGGAATGTAATAACATGCACACAAACTAAGCAAGTAACATCGTACTTAAAAGGAAAAAAACTACCGTATCAAGCAAACATGGTAATTCAAAATCATGGACATACAAGCAATGGTGCCATTTCCAAGACAAGCATTAGAAACAACGAGAAGAACAAAGTTATCCAAATTAGTGAGCTTAACCATAAAAATGAGACAGGTCTTCTTTTAAGGGGGAACACTCTCGAAAAGCAGATGGTTACCGGTAGCATTGTTATTACTTCAAAATAACACTGTACCAGAGGAAACTACGTGTCTTCATGGAGGCAGAAGGGATTACAGACATTATGAGTTATACTCTTCCGTCTCTAATTAATAGATCATGTTTGAATTGCAAGCTTATTTAGTATATGAATCATATTTTATGAATTATCCATTCTCGAGAAAGAGAAGAGAGGGGTGAAGAAGAAAATAGGCCAAGAAAGAGACAAATGAGTTACTAGAGGATTAAATATGAATAAAAGACATATTACATAGTAAAAAAAAATATAAAAAGGGTAAACATTTAAATAAATAAAAATAGTGTAAAATCTTTTTTAATTTAGAAAAAGATAAATTTTTTTGGGATAATTAAAAACAGATAAATTCAATTAATTAAGGACAAATGGACGATCATTTAGTACTGATATAAGGCTCAACAAGAGCTAGAGGGTAGAGGACAAAGATGAAGCCTCAAACAAACTCTGGTGAGCGGCATGTGTTTCAGATGTGAGGAGCCTGAAACAGATTTTGTCAGACGTGTTTCATGTGGACGTGGGTATTCACTTTTTTCTTACAGTGCAACAAGTATCCTCGGTTTTCTCTCTTTGCCTCGTTTTTGTTGATCAGAAAAGAAAACCAGTTTTAAAGGAACAAATGATTTAAAGATTTTGGCTCTCGATAGAATTTGGCTGTCTATTTATGTTTTATTTATTCTGTTTTTCAATTTATTGATTTGATTTTTGTTGATCTTTTGTAAAATGTGGTGATTGTAGTTATCATTGGATTTGATTGAGGAGTGGCTTTCGAAGAATTTGAGCAATTCGACACTCGGAGGTGGTCTGAGTATTATATCTGAATTAGTATGTTAATTTAAGAGTAAATTGTACCAATGGTCACTGAACTATGACCCCTTTTTCACTTAAGTCACCCAACTTTATTTTGTGCCATTTTGGCCACTGAACTCTCAAATCTGTCCGAATTGACCACTCTGTCAGCCGCTGTTAAATTTTCTCCGTTAAAGGGTCACCTGCCACTCACATGACCCTTCAAAGCAGGGGTAAAACTGTCAATCCTTAGCGAAACCCTTCAAAGCAGGAGTAAAACCGATATGCCTCTTCCATTCTCTCTCTTTATTTCCTCTCTCTACACCAAACGAGTGCATCTCTCTCACTTTGAATAATCAGTCGCCGCCTCACAAGACAAAATCTCTCTCTCCACCACCATCGCCACCGGCACCATACCGACCATCACCATCACCCCCCCGCGTCACCAAAGAACCCATCGGCGCTTTTTTCAGACGAACTTGCGTGGTGCGATCGGGGATCTGGACTTGATCGGCGGCGACGGGACGATGTCTACTGAGAAGATCACGGCGGAGATTTGGAGGTTCCCAACGAGGTTGTGGCGGTGGAAGAGAAATTTGGCGAACCCTAGACTGTGGGTGGCAGAGACTGTGGCGACATCGGGGATTAATGATTAAATTTGGTGGGTTGTTGGTTCACGGTAGTGGTGGGTGGGCCGATTGGTTGAGGTGGTGGGTTGCCGAGTCATCGCAGGCTTATGGCTATCATGTGGTGGTGAGGTTGTGGCCGTGATGTATTGGTGGCAGGGCTGTGGTCGTGATGTGGTGGCTGGACTGTCGCGGTACTGTGGTGGCACGGGCGTGGACTTGATATGGTGGTTGCGTGGCTGTAGCCTTGATATGGTTGTGGCTGGACTGTTGCGGTACTGTGGTGGTTCTATGTGGTGTAGGCAATGGAAATTGAGGGTCGCAGGTGATGGATGTTGGCCGGCAACAGAGGTTGGCAATTGAAGATGGGCAAATGTTAAAGAACACTGATGAATAGACAATTTTACCCCTATTTTAAGGCCTCATGTGCACGGCACGTGAACATTTAACGGAAATAAGTTAACCGTGACTAACAGAATTGCCAAATTGGACACATTTGTAAGTCCAATGGCCAAAATGCCACAAAATAAAATTTGGTGACTTAAGTGAAAAAGGGGTCATAGTTCAGTGGCCATTGGTGTAATTTACTCTTAATTTAATGAATATCTGTGGTTAGGATTCTAGCTTTAGACTGCTTTTTATCAACCATAATATGTACGTAATTGACAGTAACGTGATTGATTAATTTTGTAATAATATAAATTTTAGTTTTTATGATGCTTCTTCGGTAGTCAATTGAAGTGAATATGGACTGCTTAATTTTGTAATAATATAAAATTTGGTGACTTAAGTGAAAAAGGGGTCATAGTTCAGTGGCCATTGGTGCAATTTACTCTTAATTTAATGAATATCTGTGGTTAGGATTCTAGCTTTAGACTGCTTTTTATCAACCATAATATGTACGTGATTGACAGTAACGTGATTGATTAATTTTGTAATAATATAAATTTTAGTGTTTATGATGCTTCTTCGGTAGTCAATTGAAGTGAATATGGACTGCTTAATTTTGTAATAATATAAAATTTGGTGACTTAAGTGAAAAAGGGGTCATAGTTCAGTGGCCATTGGTGCAATTTACTCTTAATTTAATGAATATCTGTGGTTAGGATTCTAGCTTTAGACTGCTTTTTATCAACCATAATATGTACGTAATTGACAGTAACGTGATTGATTAATTTTGTAATAATATAAATTTTAGTTTTTATGATGCTTCTTCGGTAGTCAATTGAAGTGAATATGGACTGCTTAATTTTGTAATAATATAAAATTTGGTGACTTAAGTGAAAAATGGGTCATAGTTCAGTGGTCATTGGTGCAATTTACTCTTAATTTAATGAATATCTGTGGTTAGGATTCTAGCTTTAGACTGCTTTTTATCAACCATAATATGTACGTAATTGACAGTAACGTGATTGATTAATTTTGTAATAATATAAATTTTAGTGTTTATGATGCTTCTTCGGTAGTCAATTAAAGTTCATGTAACTAATTAAGTTGTATCCTTCTTAAGATTCTTATTTTGTTCAGATACGCAATGAGGGGCTGACAGGATATGGTGAGGAAAATTCCTGCAATATATCAACCCCCAGGACAATTTCTTTTGAAGTTTCTTTATGGGCTTTTTGAAAAGAAAAGAAAACACATGTATGTATACATGTATTGCCCGTCCACATTTTAAGATTAACGCATGTGCACGGGAATGGGATGGTTGGAACCTACCTATCGGATTATCTCTGCATACTTCACCGTGGCAGGACGATGAGCACCACCATTTTCACTGGTGCACATAAAGCTCCTTAAAGGGGCACCATCGTTGTCATGAGGTGAAGAAGATTCTTAAATTTGTCCCAGTGATGCCCGATATTTTTTCATTGAATGGACTTTGTGCAGTGAAAGGAAACCACCCATGTTCTCCCGTAGAAAATAATTGAGTCGTCACATCAGGCGTGAGTGTTGGGCTGAGATCGGTCCCAATTTTCAAAGTTAAGGCTACCAGTCGGCCGATTGTTTATTCCAACGGACAAGTTAGTCAATAGCTAAAGAGGACAAGCTAGTCAATATCCAGAATTGAAGATGACAATCAAAGGTGTAAGGAATCTGAAGGTTGATGGCCTAAACTTTTGTTCTTTGAAGCTACATGATTAATTTCACAAGGATACACAAACTAAGTACAGAGTTCTTTGAGGTCAATACAAGTTGTAAAGTGTGACCATGTGAGATATCTGAAGGCTGCCTCACCAGCTAGAAGTGAACTGGGAATG
Organism: Escallonia rubra; assembly: GCA_033065855.1. Lineage (NCBI taxonomy): Eukaryota > Viridiplantae > Streptophyta > Magnoliopsida > Escalloniales > Escalloniaceae > Escallonia > Escallonia rubra. Next base: position 144,434 of record JAVXUO010000284.1, read on the forward strand.
GCAGAGATTGCAGTATCCTTCTTGCTTAACAAGCTAGTAGTCTTCCTCCATGACGAAAAGAGTCTTCTTGGAGGTGTTCGGGAGGAAGCCGAGTACATAAGAGCAAAACTAGAACAAATGCGAGCCTTTCTGAGCGTCGCTGATGCAAAGGAAGAGAGTGATCCCCGGCTACAGGTATGGATTAAACAAGTGCGAGATGTTGCTTGTGACACCGAAGACATCCTTGATGAGTTCATTCTCCGCCTGGCTAATAATCATCGCGGATTCTTCGGGTCTTTGCATAGGATCACTTGGTATGTAAAGAAAATCAAAGCTCACCGTCAGATTGCTTCCAAGATACAAATGGTCAGAACAAGAATAGACAATATTTTTCAAAACTATGGTGGTTTTGACCATGCCTCAAGTTCAACCGTTGTCAACAACGCATGGCTTGATCGTCGAGGGGATGCACTTCTAATAGAAGAGGCTGAGCTTGTGGGAATCGAACAGCAAAAGCGTCAGCTGATTAGCTGGCTTGTCAACGATGATTCTGGGCTCAAAGTGGTGTCGGTGGCAGGAATGGGAGGGTCGGGGAAGACCACACTGGTAAAGAAAGTATACGAAGATACAGAAGTGAAGAGGCATTTCCGAAGCCATGTCTGGATCACTGTTTCACAGTCGTTTAAGATCGAGGAGCTTCTGAAACACGTTATTCAGCAACTCTTTGATGAACTCAAGCAACCGGTCCCTCAAGCGGTGGAAACCATGGCTAGCCACAGCTTGAAAGAACTCATCAGAGAGTTCCTCCAACAAAGCAGGTATGTGCTTGTTCTAGATGATGTTTGGAGTTTAGATGCGTGGATTGCAATGGAAATTGCGTTGCCTAATAACAATCGTGGCAGTCGTGTAGTGCCGACAACCCGAAACTTTAGTATAGCTTCTGCGTGTTGCTTAAAAACTCGTGGCAAAACATACACAATGAAAGCTTTGTCTCCAGAGGAGTCTTGGACTCTATTTTGTAGAAAGGTGTTTCAAGGGACTGACTGCCCTCAAGCATTGTATCCACTCTCCAAATGTATCTTAGAGAAATGTGAGGGCTTGCCGCTTGCAATTGTGGCGATGGGCGGTTTTTTGGCTACAAAAGACAGGAGAGTTGAAGAGTGGGATATGGTTCGGCGAAGTCTTGGTGATGAGCTTGAAAGTAATGACCAATTCAGGTTTATGAAAAGAATACTTTTTCTCAGTTACTTTGACTTGCCTTCCCATCTTAAAGTTTGTTTGTTGTACTTGAGCATTTTTCCTGAGGATTATGAGATAGAGAAGATGAGGCTGATACGGTTGTGGAATGCAGAAGGATTTGTGCAAGTGCGAGAAGGGAAGACTTCAGAAGAAGTTGCTGAGAACTACCTCAATAATCTTGTCAATCGTAGTTTGGTCCAAGTGGCGAGGAGAACTCGTGATGGAAGGCTTCGGACTTGTCGCGTCCATGACCTTTTGCGTGAGATGATTCTTTCAAAGTCAAGAGAGCTAAGCATTGGTACCATAATCAGTGGGCATGATGCAAAGTGGCGATGCCTAGCCATCCACAATTCCGTGGAAAACATACGCAAAAGGGAATCTTATAGTCGACTGCGTTCTTTGCTCATATTTGGGGTTGTAAATCCACTTTATAAGTCATCCATATCTATGTTGTTAAGCAGTCGGCTATTGAAGGTGTTAGATCTGGGAGGTGCTCCGTTAGAGAAAATTCCAAGCGTAGTTTTCACGTTAATTCATTTGAGGTATCTAAGTATGAGGGGAACAAATGTGAGATTGGTTCCAAAAACGATTAGAAAGCTTCGAAACTTGGAGACGTTAGATCTAAAGCATACTTATGTGACAGCATTGCCGACAGAAATTTTGAGACTTCATAAATTACGCCATGTCTTACTGTACTGTTATGAGTTCATTGACAATATTGGCATTCACATTGCACGTGGTTTTAAGGCTCCATATACCATAGGAGATTTGATCTCCCTACAAAAGCTATGTTACATAGAGGCCGGTGAGATCAATGGGAGCGGCGGCAGTTGTAACACTGTGACAGAGATAGGGAAGCTGACGCAGCTCAGGAGGCTAGGCATTACCAAGTTAAGAAGCAAAGATGGGATGGATTTCTGCTCTTCCATTGAGAAATTAACCAACCTCAGATCATTGTATGTTTATTCTGTTGCCGAGGATGAGATTCTTAATCTGCAGTCCCTTTCGTCGGCTCCTCAGTTTCTTCGAAGGCTAGAACTTGGGGGACGTTTAGAGAAGTTGCCGGAGTGGATACCTTCTCTTCACAGCCTGGTCAGTTTACTTTTATGCTACAGCCAACTATGGGATGACACTCTGCAGTCGCTTGAAGCTTTGCCCAATCTTGAACAACTTTCATTCGTTCAAGCGTACGAGGGGGAGAGCTTGACTTTCAAGGCTGGAGGGTTCCAGAGGCTCAAGGAATTAAACCTTTTTCAATTGAAAGGATTGAGATCGTTGACAGTGGAGGATGGAGCGATGCCTCATCTAGAAGAAATTCATTTTCAGGGCTGTAAACGGGTGGATGAGCTGCCCTCAGGCATCCAACATCTAACCAACATGCAATTGCTTAGGCTCGTTGACATGCCAGATAAATTGACTATGCCACTTCAAGGTCAGGGTAACTCGACTATAGCCCACATCCCCAATGTTTGGATCGGACTCTCGAATGATGATCGCGCGATTGGAAAGTATCTGTAGAAAGAGGAGCTTCACTAGCTAAATTATGCTCTGTAAATAGCAAGGGGATACGAATGCCCAAAGGACGTTGCATGCTGCATATATTGGCTTCGTAGCAAGTTTTAGGCATCTTCACACAAGCCAAACGGTAGCCAAATTTTTCCTTGTTTCAGACATTAGTTTCTAGATGATCTATTGGATGATTTTGTAAATTGTGATTATTAGTCTTTCTTAGTGTTCCACATGTTACAATTTAGGATCCATAAGAAATAAATAGGGTTAATTACACTTATGTCCCTGATGTTTGAGTGAAATTACAGTCAAGGTAACAAAAGGTCAAACGTTCGGTGGTGTTCCGTCTGTGTGTGTTTTTCTTAAAATGACAATATACCCTTGCAATGTATATACACGTATTCTTAAAATCTTATTTTTTTCTCTCCAAATTTGTAGTTTTTTTCCTTTTTGATAAAGCCTTTTTTCCTTTAGTTTTTTTAATTTGAATATCAATCCTAACTCTCTTTCTCTCTCTCTCTCCAACTCCCCGCACCCCGCACCCTGCCCCACTACACCCCCACCCCTCTCGTCGTCCCACCCTCCCCGCCCTCACCCTCCCCTTAAGTAACCCATCGATGTCGTCGTCGCCGGAACGGAGATTGACCACCGGCGCCAAGACCACCAACGAACCACCACCAAATCCGCACCAAAGACATGGCTGTAATCGACAACCTAAGACTCAAATCACCGCCGGCACAACATAAGCCACGCCGGCATCATCGCAACGTCGCCAGTACCCTAATCCACGACCCAAGACACAAACCACAACCACCTCATCACAGCACCACTGACACCCATCTACATCGCTCGCCGGACCAACTACCACATCGTCCACCGGAGCATCTACGTCGCCGTGGTAGGCTCGGCAGCCGATCAAATTAATTTTTTCAACCATTAGGCTCGCCGGCGGTGGTTTTATTTCTAGATTTCAGCGGTAAATTTAATTTTTTAAAAGATAAACGATTGATGCATTTAGTTGGTATTAGTTAGTTGTGGTGGGTATTGGCTTTGATAGATGGTGGTGTTGGCGGCATTGGCTTTGGTGAATGGCGGTGACTGTGGCCATGGTGGTGTTGAGGCAGTGGTTATTGGCTTTGGTGAATGGCGGCATTGGCTTTGTTGAGGCAGGGGTTATTGGTATTAGTTAGTTGTGGTGGGTATTGGCTTTGGTGAATGGCGGTGACTGTGGCCAGAATTGCAGGGGGGAAAAGATAGAGGTTAGGGAAGAGAGGAATGAATGGTATTTTGCATTTTCAATCGTGGGCAATGTGGTCATTTCATTCAAACCGTTAAGTATTTCAATACTCCGTTAGGTCAAAGGACATAAGTGCCTATTTTCTAAACTTATGGACACGCGTGTAATTACCCTATAACCTCAGGGACATAAATGTAATTAACCCAAATAAATAACGGAAGCGAAACAAAGCGCGCTCTCTTTTGTTTTGAAAATGAAAACTACTCAGAAGAAGTCTTCTTTCCCGAGAAATACAGGCACATTAGGAGTGGCAAGATGGATGGGCAGATTGGGTTTGGGTGTTAGTTAAACGAGTTGGGTATAAATAGGTCATTGACCCATTTTATTACCCTTGTATTAATGGCTTAAGTGGATCATCGCATTAAATGGGATGGTTTTCCCCATTAATTAAACAGTGACCATGAATTTTTTTAACACAAGAAGACGGTTCAAATTTTCAACTCCTCTCCTTCTCTTTACACAAGAGCACAGCCCCAGCGCCAGTCATACAATCACCACTTTCATGCCACAATTACAACCATACACACAATTACAACCGCCACTACACCACAGCTGCCCACTTGCCACCACTTGACCTGTTTATGTGCTTAATCCCATATAAAAAAACCACCACCATAACTCCACCTCTTGAAATCCTTCAAGCAACTTGAAACAGATAATAAAGGTGCAAATCGACACAATCAGTAGGACTGATTTAGGATGAGGTGACGGAGAAGGAGATGCCGGCTGATCACGAGCGGCGATGGCGGGTCCAATTGTGGGTAATCTTAGATCCAATCACTGTGACGGCGACAGTGACATCGACGAACGTGCATCGACGGCAGTTAACAGGTGGTGACGGCGACAAACAACCAGCTAGACCATAGTGACCCATTTAATGCTTAATTATTAAATGGGTGCGTTTGCGGATAAATTTTAAGTGGACGGATTTTGACAGATAAATGAATTTGGGTTACAATTGCCACCCGTAAGGCACTTATATACAGGTAAGGCACATATATACAGGTACCGCACACTATCAGAAGTGAAGGCCATGTAGCCCATGCAATAGCCAAGTCAGTAGCCAATTGCCCAGTAGCAAAAGAAAAGGCCGGTTGTTTCACAAAATCTAAGTCGGGCACCACATGTCAAGCCCTTGGAATTAGCTCAAACAACTGGGGTTCATCAGTATCATATTCTTCTTGTTCATATGTTCAATAACAACTAGTTGTTGCCAACAAGTTAACTCAAAAAAGTCTAGATGTCTCAACAAAACAAATTTCGGCACAGTTATGCCAGGGAAGATGGTTTGAGCCACGTGCACCACCTGACACCATGTCGGCACCGACGGTCAAGACCAAGAAACAACGAAACAAAATCGGAACAGCAAATTAAATATGCAATCATTGTCAAAAATTTGAGGTGCGGATTGAGCATGAGTCTCACTTGTCCAAAAACTTGATAATCACTGTCAAGCCATTGTTTAATGGCTTAAATGAGCACTGAGTGGCTGCTTATCATGACATGACGGAAAGTCAAAGAATCAAACGGAGGTCGGAGATCCTTGCAGCATCCTCGAATTTCTTCAGGCTCGGAACTCTCGCAAGAGAGGAAAAAGCACCTTTCCGGCAACCCAATAAACTGTGCTGCCACCACCTGTGAAGGGAAAAAGCGCCAATTTTGTTTTTTTAGCTTCGACTCTTTAACTTGCATTGATAGGGACCCTCCCTCCCCACTTCCCGAAACAAAAGCGCATTTGATTATCGCTTTCCTTGAGATGTACATTGGCCCTCCCTATTGCCGAAAAAAAGGGTGCAACTTATAATCTCTCATAACACAAGGAAGCCGAGACTAAAGGGTAGGTTTGACACTCTTTTTTTTCCTCTTCTTTTTTTCAGTTTTAAAAATTGAAAAAACAAAGAGCGTTGGGTAACCATTTTTTTTTTCAATTTTAAAAACCAGTTTTTAAACTGAAGAGTAAAAAAAAAAAAAACTCCAAAACTGGTTTTTTTTTTTAGACCACCACCCTCCCACCGCCGGCCGGCCACCACCGCTAGCGACCGGCCACCACTACCACCACCGTCGACCACCGTCACCGCAAACCACCAAAAAAAAGTCAAAATAAAAAGGGTTACCAAATACAAAAAAAAAAAAAAAAAGGTTATCAAACACTCACTTGTTTTTATATAAAAAAAATTAAGCTGCTCTTTAAAAATTGAAAACAAATTTTTTTTTTGTCAAATGAACTCTAAGCCAACTGAGGGGAAGGTCTGAATGATAGGAAGATGTTGGGGAAAGTGAAGTCCTAAATTTTAGAAGGTTTTTATACTAAACCAGAAAAAGTCATTCTTTTGTCACCAGTGAGGTTCGATGCCCCGACGTCATTAAAGTATGGAGAGAAACATGTGTTTTCTCTAGTTTGCAAAACTTTTGTCATCTATAAAAAGTTTTTTAAAAAAACGAGCCTAGTTTTGAAAACTCCTGCTAATGTTTTAAAAAAGCAATACCCTACCAAACAGTTTAAAAAGCTGGAGTTTTCAATAATTTACAAATTGGGCCAAAAAAAATTGAAACAAAATGTGTTTTGAAAATACCTTAAGCTTTTATGCCAAATTTAGGTATTGCACAAAGTGAATACTGCTAAAATTGCCAAAACAAAAAATTCAATTTCTGCAATAATTAGAATTCTCCACGGACTTTGTTATGTAGAAAAAAGAGAGACCAAAATCGAGAAGTGAGTTTAGTAATGGGGGAAGTTTCAAGTGGTGGCGCCTTATCTGAATAGTCACGACTATTCGAGTTCGTATCTGGTCCACAAAATAACTGACCAATTAAATTAACAGTGCATATAAAGAATGTGTTATTTGTTTCATGTAAGATAAAATGTTTGGATACCATGTTGGTTCTAAAATGATGAAGGAAATGCACCAATTTTTTGCCATCATTACAAATATGAAAAATGAAAATCGTAAAGGGGCGACCATCTAGCACTATTCGATGTATATGATTATTACTCCGTATATGATACATTGAATAGTGCTACATGGTCAGCCATTTACAGTTTTCATTTTTCATAATTGTAATGATGGAAAAATATTTTCATTATTTTGTTTTGGAAAGAAAAAAAAATCGTCCAAGTAGTGGTTCCATGTCGGAATAAAGCCAAAAGAAAAACTACTCTTCACCCAGTACTCTCTCTCTCTCTCTCTCTCTGTGTGTGTGCGTGTATGTGTGTGTGTGTGTGTCAGATAGACATCACCTGCTACGTCCATAGCCACCACGGGAAGCCTCGCCGCTGAGCCACTATGATGAACCAAGTCAAGTCGTCTTGCCACAATGAAGAAGTACACCCTGTTGTCGTGCCACCATGAAGAATCACGCCTCGCCAGGTAACCACCACGGCTACCACTGACCAGCTGAAATCTCATTTCCTCCTGCCCAATTGAACCACAAAACCATCTCATAACTGCCACGTACGCACACTCATCAATTGCCACCTTCAATCATCAATTACTACCCTCAATCACCTAAAAGCTGCAGCAGCACCATGTATCACCAATTGCCACCCACAACAGCCACCTCAATCACCATAACATCACCCTGATCGTCGATCTCGGCACCTCTACTACCGGTGGTGCCATGGTGATCCAATCCCATTTGGTTCGACTGGGCTGTCTGCAACAACATGGAAACAATCTGAGGATGAAGCGTCCCATTTTTTGGTGGAGGCAACGGTGGTACTGGGTTTCGTGGAGGCAGTGATAAATGGAAGGTATAGATTTCTCCTAGCAAAAGAGGGAAGGTCCAGATTCTTTTGAAGGAGGGACATGGAACCTGACGAGTTGGACCTAATAAGGCAGCTGTCACTTTTTGGGGTTTAAGGCCGCATCTATCTATATAATATATAATAAGCGAAGCAAGAAAGATATCGATGACTTCTTTGCGCGACACATCATCACTTTTTTATATGACACGTCATCAGATTCTTATTTTAAGATTAATTAACTTCTATATTAGTAAGTCTTATTTAATTTGAAAACTAATTCTAATCATTCTAAAGTTCTACCTAATCAATATACTAATCTATTATGACTTCTTTTTAACAATTATGTCCTTAAAATTTAAAAACTAATTCTAATCATTTAAAAATTCTATCTTATCATCATACTAACTTATTAGGACTTAATATTGACTAAAGTATCTTCAAAACTATTCTCTAATATGAATATAAAAACTCATATATATAAAAAACGAAAATAATACTTTTGATTTAGAAGAAAAAAAATTAATTTAAAAACTAATTCTAATCATTCTAAAACTCTACCTAAACAATATAATAATCTATTAAGACTTTATTTTGACATTTATGTCCTTAAAAGTATTATATCTTCAAAACTACTCTCTAATATGAATATAAAAGCTCTCTCTCTCTCTCTCTCACACACACACACAATGAAAATAGTACTTTTGATTTAGAAAAAAAAAATTGATGTTACAATTAAGATTAAACAACTTACGAGACTTAGAAAAAAACATTTAACAATTGATTTGAATTTTGATAGGTACCTTATTTTTAAATTTGATTAATTTTGTAAGAATAATGAGGGTTGTATGATTTAAAAATTAATTCTAAATATTTTAGAACTCAACCTAATCAATATACTTACTTATGACTTAAACTTGACTATTGCATTCTTAAAATCACTCCTTAATGTGAATATAAAAATTCATATATCAAAGAACGAAATAACATATTAGATTTAGAAGGAAAAAAAATAACATTCTAATTGAGTTAAATGTACTGTCATTATTCATATATATTGACATATACATAATATACATAAGATAGTCATCGTTAAAAATGAATAATTTGATAATATATATATATATATATATATATAGGGGATCGATCCCCATCGACCGGTGGGAAAAAGTTTTTTTCCCACCGAATCGCTACTAATACTAGCGATTGCAAATTTTTTTTTTTCACTGTTCCATCCACTATTCCACACAAACTGGGTCAGCGATTGGCTTTGGGCCAATCGCATGACTTTCACGCGATTGGCCCAAAGCCAATCGCAAGAAAGTCTTGCGATTGGCTTTGGGCCAATCGCATGACTTTCACGCGATTGGCCCAAAGCCAATCGCAAGAAAGTCTCGCAAGAGAGTCATGCGATTGGCCCAAAGCCAATCGCAAGAAAATCATGCGATTGTTCCTCTACCCAAAAGTCCACAATTGTGGCTTCTCCCCACCCCCCCCCCCCAAAGTCAAAAAAGGTGGCTGCCCTTCTTCTTTCCCTTTTTTTTTTCTTTCTTTCTTCGTAAGATTTTTCTTTCTTTCTTCGTAAGATTTTTCTTTCTCTCTTCTTTCCATTTTTTTTCTTTCTTTCTTCTTTCCCTTTTTTTTTCTTTCTTTCTTCTTTCCTTTTTTCTTTATTGTCTTTTCACTCCGGGCCCCATCCTCCCCAAACCGCAACAAGAAGTTGCGGTTCACCTTTTTAGGATGTTGGGAAGTTCCATTCCCCAGGAATTCGGGCCATTCCGAAGCCGTTAGCTATTTTTTTGGCCGAACGGGCCTTTAAGCGCTCGATCCGGACACCGGTTCGCGATTTTTGCGCGAAAGATCCGTAAAATACTTTTTAGATCAAGAATGAACTCAGGAAGCGTAAAATAGCATTTTAAGGCACTTTTGAGATTTTTCCTGATGCCAGGGGCATTTTGGTGATTTGCCACCCCGCGAGGGGTGTTTAGGTAATTTTCCCGCACCAAGTTTTCCGAACGACTTTTTAGTCCAGAAATGTAAGTAAACCACCTGAAATGTTGTTTTGAAGCTGGTTCGGGGGCGTTGGGGTGATAGTGAACCCCCAGGGGCATTTCGATAATTTGCCGCTCATCGGGGGCTATTTTGCTAGGAAGGATCCAGCTTAAAATTCATACCTTAAAATAACTTTAAGGTATGAATTTTAAGGTATGAATTTTAAGCTGGATCCTTCCTAGCAAAATAGCCCCCGATGAGCGGCAAATTATCGAAATGCCCCTGGGGGTTCACTATCACCCCAACGCCCCCGAACCAGCTTCAAAACAACATTTCAGGTGGCTTGATGACCTTTTTTATTGTTGGATGCAGACTACTATCTTCTCGCTAGCGTGCCGAGATTATTCGGGGGAATCCATCACCAGGAATTCGACGGTAGAGCCTTGGAAGGTCGAGATGATACAGGACCGACCAAAGCAATATAACAGTCACGATTGCGGGATTTACGTCCTCAAGTACATGGACTACATTGCTCGGTCGGAGGTGCTCAAATATAAATGGTGGACTAGGAAGGCTGCCTTGACATTTAGGTATAGGATAGCCTGGGAGCTGAAAAAGAATGAAGCTAGACGCCTTCATTACCATTATCCTAACTAGAACGGCTAAGGTGCAATGAGCAAAGAACCCCTGAAAAAAATGTACATAATTTTTTTATTGTTGCTATGAAGTTGGCGATACAGTGTGCACGAATATTAATACATTATAGGAAAACCAAAAAAATTATTTGTCTTGATTTTCGCCGAAATTCATATATATGGCCTATTAGCGTGCCTAAGGGGCAATGAGCAAAAAAGAAATGACAAAAAAAATTACAAGATTTTTCGGAAGCTATGAATTGGGCGATAAATTGTGCGCGAATAGGCCTTTCATAGGAAAACTAAAAAAATAACGTATCTCGTTTTTCGCTGAAATTGTTACGAATGGGCTAAGGTGCAATGAGCGAAAAAAAAGTGACAAAAAAAATAACGAGATTTTTCGGAAGCTATGAATTGGGCCCTAAAGTGTGCCCGAATAGGCCTTTCATAGGAAAACCCAAAAAATAACGTGTCTCGTTTTTCGCCGAAATTCTTACGAATGGGCTAACTAGCGTGCCTGAGGTGCAATGAGCGAAAAAAAAGTGACAAAAAAATTACAAGATTTTTCGGAAGCTATGAATTGGGCCCTAAAGTGTGCGCGAATAGGCCTTTCATAGGAAAACCCAAAAAATAACGTGTCTCGTTTTTTGCCGAAATTGTTACCAATTGGCTAACTAGTGTGCCTGAGGTGCAATGAACAAAAAAAAGTACAAGATTTTTCGGAAGTATTGACGGCGCGAATAGGCTCTTCCAAAAATATCAATAATCCACAAATCAAATCACAAATTAAAGATTCAACAAACCAAATCACAAATTTAAACATTATAAAAGTTATTCGTTATACAACTGAAACATTAACCCTAACGCTCTTCATCATCATCGTCCTCCTCGACCATACTGCCAGGTTCGAGACCTAACACTTTATAATGGTTTCTCTTGTCATGATCAGTCATCTTATTACACAACGCACACTTTCGCAATTTTTTTTGACCCGTTGCTTTTTCAATCGGATTCTCCATGCGTATTTCTCGTTTTCGCTGTTTTGTTTGTGCAATAATTGGATCAAAAATGTCGTCCTCCTCACGTTGCATGCTAGTGCCGTCAATGACTGGCTGTTTGGCTCGATTGAATCTACCGGCTGAAGTCGTCCGAGTAGTCGGAGTGTCCCGTCTTTCTGGATCAGCCATCCTAAACTCCACATGCTTAGCCTTATCCCGTGCGGCTGCTTCAACTTGATACATGTACCCATCAAATGTTGACGCTGCATCCAATGATAAACCGTGCATGATGTTACAAAGGTGATTATATCGCAGCGTCTCAGATTGCTCGAAATCAACTGAAACATTGGGCACGTAAGGAATGTGACCGTGGACTCTATTGGCTTCCTTCGTCCACCGTTCCAAGATATACTGTGGAGGGATTTCACGAGCATTCTTGGAGCTCAAAACCCTCAACCCGTGTCGACAAAGTATACCTTTATGCTCAAACAATTGACAGTTGCAATTGACCAACCCGGTGTCCATACATTTAGCAACGGTAAAATGTCTTCTGTTCCTCGGAGTCGACGAAGAGCACGGATTGGCGAAATTCGTCACGTTTGTCAAAGCATAAACCTTGAGATCTCTGGTGGAATACTCGTGCAACTTTGTCATGCCATATTGATTCGACTTTAGTAGTTCATTTTGAAACTGTCTAAACATTTTACGGACTGAAAAGACGTTCGAAAAAGTTGACGGCGTAAAATTACCAAAATACCCCTCTCGGGCGGCGAATTACCAAAATGCCCCTGGCATCGGGAAAAATCTCAAAAGTGATTTAAGATGCTATTTTAAGGTTGTTGAGTTCATTTACCTATCTAGAAAGCATTTTACGGATTTTTCGTCAAAAAATCCCGAACCGGTGTCCGGATCGAGCGCTTAAAAGCCCGTTCGGCAAAAAATTGCTACCGGCTTCGGAATGGCCCGAATTCCTAGGGAATGGAACTTCCCATCTTCGCTAGGGTTTGCTTACATTTACGGACTGAAAAGACGTTCGAAAAAGTTGACAGCGTAAAATTACCAAAATACCCTTCTCGGGCGGCGAATTACCAAAATGCCCCTGGCATCGTGAAAAATCTCAAAAGTGCTTTAAGATGCTATTTTAAGGTTGCTGAGTTCATCCTTGATCTAGAAAGCATTTTACGGATTTTTCGTCAAAAAATCCCGAACCGGTGTCCGGATCGAGCGCTTAAAAGCCCGTTCGGCAAAAAATTGCTACCAGCTTCGGAATGGCCCGAATTCCTAGGGAATGGAACTTCCCATCTTCGCTAGGGTTTGCTTACATTTACGGACTGAAAAGACGTTCGAAAAAGTTGACAGCGTAAAATTACCAAAATACCCCTCTCGGGCGGCGAATTACCAAAATGCCCCTGGCATCGTGAAAAATCTCAAAAGTGCTTTAAGATGCTATTTTAAGGTTGCTGAGTTCATCCTTGATCTAGAAAGCATTTTACGGATTTTTCGTCCAAAAATCCCGAACCTGTGTCCGGATCGAGCGCTTAAAAGCCTGTTCGGCAAAAAATTGCTACCGGCTTTGGAATGGCCCGAATTCCTGGGGAATGGAACTTCCCAACATCCTAGGGTTCTCAAAAAAGTTTCGCGCGAAATCGCGCTAGCTTGATATTTTAAGTTACACTGCGAAGTTACAAGGTTGCGCGTATCAGTTAACCCATTTCCAGTCTTTGGAAAAATCTGAAATTTTTACCTGATACAGATCTTTTAAAAATAACTAGGGTCTATTTTTTTCACTTTGGCAAAATCTAGTATTAGGGTCTATGGAACAGTGGAAAAAAAATAAAATTTACAATCGCTAGTATTAGTAGCGATTCGGTGGGAAATTTTTTTTTCCCACCGGTCGATGGGGATCGATCCCCTATATATATTTTTTTATATATATGGGGATCGATCCCCATCGACCGGTGCGAAAGTGTGCGTTGTGTAATAAGATGACTGATCATGACAAGAGAAACCATTATAAAGTGTTAGGTCTCGAACCTGGCAGTATGGTCGAGGAGGACGATGATGATGAAGAGCGTTAGGGTTAATGTTTCAGTTGTATAACGAATAACTTTTATAATGTTTAAATTTGTGATTTGGTTTGTTGAATCTTTAATTTGTGATTTGATTTGTGGATTATTGACATTTTTGGAAGAGCCTATTCGCGCCGTCAATACTTCCGAAAAATCTTGTAAATTTTTTTGTTCATTGCACCTCAGGCACACTAGTTAGCCAATTCGTAACAATTTCGGCAAAAAACGAGACACGTTATTTTTTGGGTTTTCCTATGAAAGGCCTAGTTGCGCACACTTTAGGGCCCAATTCATAGCTTCCGAAAAATCTTGTAATTTTTTTGTCACTTTTTTTTCGCTCATTGCACCTCAGGCACGCTAGTTATCCCATTCGTAAGATTTTCGGCGAAAAACGAGACACGTTATTTTTTGGGTTTTCCTATGAAAGGCCTATTCGGACACACTTTAGGGCCCAATTCATAGCTTCCGAAAAATCTTGTAATTTTTTTTGTCACTTTTTTTTCGCTCATTGCACCTCAGGCACACTAGTTAGCCCATTCATAAGAATTTCGGCGAAAAACGAGACACGTTATTTTTTGGGTTTTCCTATGAAAGGCCTATCCGGACACACTTTAGGGCCCAATTCATAGCTTCCGAAAAATCTCGTATTTTTTTTGTCACTTTTTTTTCGCTCATTGCACCTCAGGCACGCTAGTTAGCCCATTCGTAAGAATTTCGGCGAAAAACGAGACACGTTATTTTTTGGGTTTTCCTATGAAAGGCCTATTCGGGCACACTTTAGGGCCCAATTCATAGCTTCCGAAAAATCTCGTTATTTTTTTTGTCACTTTTTTTTCGCTCATTGCACCTCAGGCACGCTAGTTAGCCCATTCGTAACAATTTCGGCGAAAAACGAGACACGTTATTTTTTTAGTTTTCCTATGAAAGGCCTATTCGCGCACAATTTATCGCCCAATTCATAGCTTCCGAAAAATCTTGTAATTTTTTTTGTCATTTCTTTTTTGCTCATTGCCCCTTAGGCACGCTAATAGGCCATATATATGAATTTCGGCGAAAATCAAGACAAATAATTTTTTTGGTTTTCCTATAATGTATTAATATTCGTGCACACTGTATCGCCAACTTCATAGCAACAATAAAAAAATTATGTACATTTTTTTCAGGGGTTCTTTGCTCATTGCACCTTAGCCGTTCTAGTTAGGATAATGGTAATGAAGGCGTCTAGCTTCATTCTTTTTCAGCTCCCAGGCTATCCTATACCTAAATGTCAAGGCAGCCTTCCTAGTCCACCATTTATATTTGAGCACCTCCGACCGCGCAATGTAGTCCATGTACTTGAGGACGTAAATCCCGCAATCGTGACTGTTATATTGCTTTGGTCGGTCCTGTATCATCTCGACCTTCCAAGGCTCTACCGTCGAATTCCTGGTGATGGATTCCCCCGAATAATCTCGGCACGCTAGCGAGAAGATAGTAGTCTGCATCCAACAATAAAAAAGGTCATCAAGCCACCTGAAATGTTGTTTTGAAGCTGGTTCGGGGGCGTTGGGGTGATAGTGAACCCCCAGGGGCATTTCGGTAATTTGCCGCTCATCGGGGGCTATTTTGCTAGGAAGGATCCAGCTTAAAATTCATACCTTAACTAAAAGTATGAATTTTAAGGTATGAATTTTAAGCTGGATCCTTCCTAGCAAAATAGCCCCCGATGAGCGGCAAATTACCGAAATGCCCTTGGGGGTTCACTATCACCCCAACGCCCCCGAACCAGCTTCAAAACAACATTTCAGGTGGTTTACTTACATTTCTGGACTAAAAAGTCGTTTGGAAAACTTGGCGCGGGAAAATTACCTAAACACCCCTCGCGGGGTGGCAAATCACCAAAATGCCCCTGGCATCAGGAAAAATCTCAAAAGTGCCTTAAAATGCTATTTTACGCTTCCTGAGTTCATTCTTGATCTAAAAAGTATTTTACGGATCTTTCGCGCAAAAATCGCGAACCGGTGTCCGGATCGAGCGCTTAAAGGCCCGTTCGGCCAAAAAAATAGCTAACGGCTTCGGAATGGCCCGAATTCCTGGGGAATGGAACTTCCCAACATCCTAAAAAGGTGAACCGCAACTTCTTGTTGCGGTTTGGGGAGGGTGGGGCCCGGAGTGAAAAGACAATAAAGAAAAAAGGAAAGAAGAAAGAAAGAAAAAAAAAAGGGAAAGAAGAGAGAAAGAAAAAGGAAAGAAAGAAAAATCTTACGAAGAAAGAAAGAAAAAAAAAAGGGAAAGAAGAAGGGCAGCCACCTTTTTTGACTTTGGGGGGGGGGGGGGGGGGGGGTGAAGCCACAATTGTGGACTTTTGGGTAGAGGAACAATCGCATGATTGGCCCAAAGCCAATCGCAAGACTTTCTTGCGATTGGCTTTGGGCCGATCGCGTGAAAGTCATGCGATTGCCAATCGCTGACCCAGTATTTGTGGAATAGTGGATGGAACAGTGAAAAAAAAAATTGCAATCGCTAGTATTAGTAGCGATTCGGTGGCAAATTTTTTTTTTCCCACCGGTCGATGGGGATCGATCCCCATATATATATATATATATATATATATATATATATATATATATATATATATATAAACGAACTATAAGTCAACATTTTTAAATATGACCTCACGACCATCAAACTGGTTATATTCCATACATAAGGATTTGGAAAACAAATCAAACTCTTTACTACAATTTATTGTTAAAAAATTTGTGGTATAATTATCGCGATATTTATAAATCTTATAAATTTAGAAAAATTATTATACAACGTTTAAACTCTATGATACAGACATATATTTACGTATTATGCTTTGATTTTGACTATTAAAACCTTGATTAGATTGTCATGCAATTCTTGCGTAATATTTGCCTACGCATATATATTTGCTTTAGTTCATTTGAACTGTAAGAATAATGAGTATATTATGTTACGGTACCGCTTGACGATATAAAAGAAAAGTCTAAAGAACGTAAAAATCTAGCGACATAAAAGAAAAGCTTAAAGAACGTAAAACTCTAGCGATGACATTGTAACACAATGTACTTATTGTTATTTAAACTTACAGTTGAGAGGAACTAAAGCAAATATATATACATATACAAATATTCTGCAATAATTGTATGACCATCTAATCAAGACTACAATTTTAATTGTGTATAAGAGACGAAGAAAATATTCTACTGGATATCATGTTCGTATCTTAATGTTGGTGATTTCTTAAAACATTGACTCATGAAAAAGATAAGAATGGGCTATGACATTTATGATTCCTAAGATAAAGAAATCTTAACCTAACTTTTCAAGCTAAGGGACTTGGTTTTGAAAGGTTACAGGTTGGACAACTAAAAAAACTTAATAATAATATAATCTTGACAAATTACAAATAAAGTATTAAAAGTATCTTACCAACAATTATAGTTTTAGTAAAAGCAGATTTCTTTTTTTCTTAAGATGTTAATCTCTTTTTGTTTCTTAAAATGTGGTATGCATTGATACACTTTTTGTAACTTTTTAAAATATTTTATTAGTTTACTCGAGCTTGACTCGGGATCCTGTGTTATAATATCTAATAACTGAGGTGAAAAATGAAATGATAGCTCATGACAGCTCATTGCATTGTGTTTCTAATATAAAAAGAGTAATAAAACCAATGTTAAACATATTAATATTGCTAAAGATCTTCAAACATTATTTTGAACGGGATCCTTAATTTTGTGATTAATTAAATCTGCAAATATAGTAAACATTTAAATAATAGTCTTTATGCAATGTACTAACCTATTATGACTTTATTTGAATATTATATAGCGAATTCATATTTAAGAAAAATTAGGTACTATTTCAAATTCTGAAATTGAAATATGAAATTAAATTTGATAAATCTGTTGGTTAAAAATTTTGGTCAGTAATTTTCTTACTCTAAGGTTTTGCGCGATCTTATTTACCCGCAATGGTTAAATGTAGAAATACCATAATATGCAGATTATATATGAGATATATTAAAAAAATAGTGTAAATTTAAAACCTTAATTATGTGACCATTTATTAAATCCAACTAATTTTATGTTGAAAAGTTTTGAACGAATTATTTTTTATGGTATTTTTATTGTGAGTAATTAAACTCTTAAGTATTCTAAATTTTGCATTAGCAATATACCATTTACGATTTTATGTTAATTTTTATAATTCTGAATATTGCATATAAAATCTAAAAAGATATTAATTATGTTGTGATGAATGTAGACTAAAACTTAGATTGAAAACTTTATTATATCTGAAGATAAATCTTACTTAGCAAGCATGGTTATTGTATACTTTATGAAATCTTGGTTAAATTTTCTTTAACAATTTCCTGATTACAATGTTTTGAATTATCCTATATAGTCATGTTGGTTAAGCTTTTTAAACTTTATGTAATTATCTCAAACACTGATTACTATTTTCTTTGTATACTTTGTTGTCAGATTACATTTACTTTTAAAAATGGCACATCATCCTTACTTAATTAGTCGTGTTGATTGACTTTCGTAAATCACATGCTATAAATAAATATATGGACCGAAATTTTCTCTATCAATTAAACTAATATGTAATTAACGTTATGAACAACCCATTCAAAAGTACAAATTAATTTAAAAAGATACTTAGAGAATAATAAAACTGTCTTGTGCAATAGGAAATTAATCTCTATATGTTCTATGTTATCAGTTTACTTTTTTTTATTTGTGTATTAAATAAAATTTTAATTTTTGTTCATCTATGTAGTTACTAACAAGGCTCTGTTTGGTAACCATTATTTTTGCAGTTTTGTAAACCGGAGAAAATAAACGTGTTTGGCACAAATTCTTCGTTTTTTTTTCCTCAGTTTTAAAAACCAGTTTTTAAAATAGGGTTATTTTTTAAAACTCCAAAAAGGAGTTTTCGGTTTTTGTTTTTATTTTGAGACCACCACCAACACCACCCTCCCACCGCCGGCGATGGACAGCCTCTTCCAGCGGCCGGCAGCCACCGCCACCGCAAACCACCACCAAAGAAAAAACTAAAAAAAAAATGTATGGGTTATCAAACACCAAATTTGTTTTTGTAATTTTTTTTTAATTAAATTGGTTTTTGTTTTTGTTTTTTTGGAAACAGAAAACCAAAACTGAAAGTGTTATCAAATGCTACCTAAATCAGAATTAGCAAGTATGCACAAGAACATTACTTATTGATATTTTACTAGAAGGGTTAATTTATTTTATCACAAGAAAGTTCAAGCCAAAATTAAAGTAACTAACTTTGATGAAATAATCAAAAAATTATACAATATATTTTACTATGCATTTCAAAACTATTAAAATAAATTACTGTTAATAAACCGTCCCGGGCTTGGCACGGGATTCTGGGCTAGTTACAGCAAATAACCATAGCAATAGTTAGCCTATTTACATAAAATATGAGAAAAAAATTGTGAAAAGCACGTAAACGAACGCGTATCCCATTATAAAATGGGTAAAAAAACCAATAAGATTACATTAAGAAAAATATATATTGAGTCCTTTTTTAAAAAGCATAAAAGAGCAATATTGTGTTTTTGCTTTGAAAACAAAAACACATAGTGAAAATAAAAAACAAAAATTGAAAAATGAAAAGTTAAAGAACATGCAATATTTTATAGATGGAAAGAGAAAAGAAACATAAGCAAAATAGGGAAGAGACATACAACTTTTTTCATTGACTTGTTAGGATTTGTCTTCATTGACGTCTCACTCTCCCAACTCAGAAGGCCCAAGAGAGCCACAATGGTGCCTTACAAGATGGGGATCGCGCAAGGGCTGCAAAGGACCGCAATGTTGCCGTACAAGATGTGATCACACTCGAGCACTATTGGGGGCTTATGGCGAGAGCAACATCCTTTTGATCATGTTGCGGGAACGAATGGATCAATGTTTTGGTCACATTGTGACCGTTGATTGTGAGGATTGCATATTTAGTTTGGTGATTATTTTTTATGTACACTTAAATGAGCCGACACATAATATCCTCAAAAATAAACTTTAAAATTAGTTGTCAGATATGATCCTAGTTTGGGGTTTGGCTTTGCAAAATGGGGGTGTGGGTTGCGCTTGGGTCAAACAGGTGACTGACCCATTTAGAATCATTTATTTGTGGGTTAAATCGGTCAATCATTAAATAAGTTGGTTTAACTCATTATCTCCTTATTGACCCATTTATTAAGACACAATCCGATTTAACCGACTCAATTTCTTACCCGACTTGTTCACTTTTGACTTTAAATTTTTGTAATTTGTTTTGTGTTTACAAAATAAAAAACTTAACAAACTCCAACCACCAATACCTTAAGTCGGTTAAGTGAACATTGCAATGGTATATATCCTGCTGCTAGATCGCATATTCTTTGTAATTGTTGTGGATGAAATCCGGAACCTGATTCGGGAATAGACCTGCGCAACAAAAAGACAACACCGGTTACTCGCCGGAGAGATTTTTGGCGGGAAATTTCTGATGCTTAAGTCAGGAAATGCTTAAGATGGATTTAGTGTAAACTCAGATTAAGTTACTTACCTCACATTGTTCTTCTTCTTTCCCTTTTGTAGAGTCCACCCTACTTAGTGGTTAGTTATCCTCCCTTTAACTCGGGAGTTACCAGTCTAATGAGGGGTCATTCCTCTTAATGGGCAGTTACCGCTATTAAGTAGGGTTTATTGCCATGATGGGTAAGAAGTGGGAAGGTGGGGGGTTATTACTCTCTACTTCTTCATTAAGGAAGTAGCAGTTTTGAGCGTACCAGATTGTGACACGTGTCACAATCTCTCAGATGTTATTTTCTTTAAATACCATTTGCCCCCATTCCATGTTCTTTTCGGAGGATATGGAATTATAGTATCACTACAGTTCCTTCCATTAGAAATTCACCTACTCGGCTTGGTCAAGTAAGGGAAAGGCAACCAGCTCGTCTACTCGGCTTGGCCGAATAGAGAAATATCATCTAGCTTGTCTACTCGGCCTGGCCGAGTGAAGACATCAACTGGATCGTCTACTCAGCTTGGCCGAGTGGAG
Source organism: Escallonia rubra (assembly GCA_033065855.1). Taxonomy (NCBI): domain Eukaryota; kingdom Viridiplantae; phylum Streptophyta; class Magnoliopsida; order Escalloniales; family Escalloniaceae; genus Escallonia; species Escallonia rubra. Next base: position 164,986 of record JAVXUO010000284.1, read on the forward strand.
ACATATCAACTGGATCGTCTATTCGGCTTGGCCGAGTGGAGACATATCAACTGGATCGTCTACTCGGCTTGGCCGAGTGGGGATCTTTCAAGGTGCTTGTCTACTCGGCCTTGCCGAGTAGAGGCGTCTCATGGTGCTCGTCTATTCAGTTTTGCCGAGTAGAGGCGTATCCATATGCTCGTCTACTCGGCGTGGCCGAATAGAGGCGTGGCAACTAGCTCGTCTACTCGGCATGGCCGAATAGAGGCCTGGCAACTAGCTCGTCTACTCGGCATGGCCGAATAGAGGCGTCTCATGGTGCTCGTCTACTCGGTCTTGCTGAGTAGAGGCGTATCCATATGCTCATCTACTCGGCGTGGCCGAATAGAGGCGTGGCAACTAGCTCGTCTACTCGGCATGGCCGAATAGAGGCGTCTCATGGTGCTCGTCTACTCGGTCTTACCGAGTAGACGCGTATCCATATGCTCGTCTACTCGGCGTGGCAACTAGCTCGTCTACTCGGCATGGCCGAATAGAGGCGTGGCAACTAGCTCGTCTACTCGTCATAGCCGAATAGAGGCGTGACAACTAGCTCGTCTACTCGGCATGGGCTAGGATCAAAGTAGCTAGTCTTTTCGGCTATGTTGTAGTCACAGTCGTGGGGTAATTAGGTAATTTTGCCCCCCATTTATTTTATCGGATCTTGCCACGTGTCTGGGGTAAACCAACTGTTGCGAGATCTCATCCGTTGGATGACACACTCGTTTCTATATAAAGGGGGAAAACCTTTGTTGATGCCGAAAGAGCGTCCTTTGCCACGTCGAGGTGCCACAAGGGATGCAGTCTGAGTTGGCTTCCAAGTAGACAAAGTGGGAGACAGCAAGGATGGAGTAAGGGCTGAGAGCAAGGCTCCCCAGACAGATCGCGAGGGCTGGCAGCGCCGCGCAAGTAGGGTGACGACAAACAGGGCCAGCGGTCGACAGTCCGTCGCGGGGGTGCAGCGTCAAGAGTCCGATGTCAGGGGTCCAAATGTGTTTCTTTCACTAGAACTCCAGAGAGAATGGGTTTTAGAGAGAGAAACTGAAATGTGGAAATGAGGGAGTCGTCCTTGAATAAGCTCCGGAATCCACTATATATAGGCATAAATATGCGCGTGTCATCAGCCGACACGTGTCAGGGGGTCCCACAGTATTGATTGTCCGTCAGATTGCCGGTCCCCGAGTTCGTGCCGTCCTGCCCTTGCAGCGTCCCTCTGCCTGTCTGAGAAGACTGACCACACTGCGGTAGCATGGTCAGAGTAGCCCGTTGCCCCAGCCTCCAGTCCAAGCCCTTACTGAATCCCACGAGATACGTCTAGAGACGCGTCGAGATCCTGGCAGCGGTGAGGGTTGCCCCTGCAGCCAACTGCTAGGCGTGCCGGACGCGATGCCCTCCGAGGACCTGCTCCCGTCCCGGAGTGACTCGCGGTTCATTGCCCTGACGACGTCGATGATCAACGGTGATATGAGCGCGCATGTTCATGGCTTGATGCTCGGAGTCCGTAGCGGTGGGTCCTCGTGCCGGGGCACTACGAGCGGAGCCCCCAGAAGCCTGTCGGTTGGTTGCGCGGGCGAGGGCTGGAGCCCCCGGTTGATTGTGCTGGCGAAGGCTGGAGCCTCCGGTTTATTGCGCCTGCGAGGGCCGGAGCCCGTCAGTTGATTATGCTGGCGAAGGCCGGAGCCTCCGGTTGATTGTGCCCGCGAGGGCCGGAGCTCGTCGGTTGATTGTGCTGGCGAAGGCCAGAGCCTCCGGTTGATTGTGCCTGTGAGGGCCGGAGCCCGTCGGTTGATTGTGCTGGCGAAGGCCTGAGCCTCCGGTTGATTGTGCCCGCGAGGGCCGGAGCCCGTCGGTTGATTGAGCCGGCGAGGGCTTAAGGGTTGCGAGCCCGTCCCGCCGTGAGTTTGATTGAGCCAGCAACAATGAGCGTCGCACTACTGAAGATAGCGGGGGTGTGTTGTTGGAGCGAGAAGCTAGTGCCGTGCAGCAGGTTCCCCCCTTCGCGGGGCAATGGAGGCCGACCCCCTTGGGGTGGCCGACCCCCTTACAAAGTGGGTGGCCGACCCCCTTCTTAGGGGGGTGGCCGACCCCCTTCTCAGGGGGGTGGCCGACCCCCTTCTCAGGGGGGTGGCCGACCCCCTTCTCAGGGGGGTGGCCGACCCCTCGGGGGGAATACACTTTCGATCGCCGCCTGAATGCTTAAGGCGTGGAACGCTTTGACCGAGCAACGATGTTGAGCATCGGAGCGTTTTGACCGAGCAATGATGTTGAGCATGTTTGACTGCCGAGCGGGTGACGTGTCGCGCCACTAGGATCTCGTAGCGGGCCCCGGGGTGCGGTCCAGAATAGGTTGTGAACAACCTTTTACTCATTTCATAACTTCTCGTTTCTTCAAGTGTTTGTTGAGAGAGGGTGGAGTTGTTTGGAGGCTTTGTTCAAATGAGATTTTCCAAAGTGTTCGAAGGTTCTTCTCTTTCAAGTAAGCTTCAAACTTGTTTTCAAATTTTCTTTTGAAATATCTTGTTTTGATATGAAATTATGTCCAACTTAGATGAAGAAAGTGTTTTTGAGCCTAATGTTCAAGGCGTTAGGATAGAGCCTACCTTTGATCCTTTATTTTTAGAAACCGGAGTTCCCTTAGTTCCTTTCCAAAAGTCAAAAGGGATCTCTGCTAGGGAAGTTTTAAGGGAGAGTGCTCAGTCTCTTAAGCCCTTTGACACGCACACTCTTAGAAGCAAGCTAAGCAGTTACGATTTGAAACTTCTCCGTGAGTGCTGCGAAATTCCGCCGACTATAAAACTCAGGCTCCCCGATGAGAATGAATCGGCCAACATGACGACATTAGATGAGATTGGAGTTTATTGGGATATGTTCATCAATGGTTTTAGGGTTCCCCTTCATCCTTTCTTCATCAGAGTTTTGAAAGTCTACGGCCTTGCACCGGGCCAATTTTCTCCTCATGCATGGCGCTTCATGAGTTTCTTTATCTATCAGTGCCATACGTTAGGTTTAAACCCTAGGGTTCGTGTGTTCAGATGGTTTTTTACTATTTGTGCGATAACTAAGCAGGTAGGTTGGCACTTTTTGAGTCGGCGCTCGAAGGCCGAAGCCAACCTATTTCCGCATCCACCGTCATCAAATCACCATTTGAAGGAAAGATATTTGTTTGCTAGATTGCCTAAGTCTCAAAGGAGGGAAGTCAATAGTGTGTGGCTCCCTGAGTGCGAGACTAAAGCCTGTAACAAATTAAAATAAACGGATCTGACGGAGACTGTCCTTGAACACATTGGGAAGCTTAAGCGGGCTGAGCCTTTAGAGTCCAGGTATCCTTTGAGTAATGATCAGCTCCGCGAGTGCGGTATCATCTACCCTCTTGAGCCCCAAGGTCTTTTTGACGAGGAAGATGAAGAAGAAAAGGAAGAGGAAGAAGGCAAAAATGATCCTGGTAAAGCTCTTACCAAACCTTAAGTTTGTCTAATCATGAATGGTAATCTTACTTGTGTTTTATGTGCATAAAACATGTCGTCACAAGCGCAAGGAGATCAACCATTGTTTAACGCCCAAGGAGTTTTGGGGGATATAATCCCTGATGAGCTAGCCTCGATTCATGGAGTCGAGGAGGAGGAGATGCAAGACTTGGACTTTGGTGCTTTGGTTTCTGGGGGTCAGCCGAAGGCGACGGATACTCAAACCGAAAACTTTGTCTTGGGCTTGAGTTCAGTGGACAAGGGCAAGGAGACTTCCAAGAAACGAAAGGTCTCTAGTAAGGCTGGGAGCAGAGCTACGTCATCTTATGTTCGTCCTGATACTCCGCATCGTCCTGCCTGGGGAGTGTCCATTGATGAGTCCGTGTTTAAGTCTCCTCGCACGGCATGGGATTGGTCTAGCCACGCAATTATTCCCATGGATAGGAAGACGCTGTCAGGCTATGGCATCACGGAGACGGCCAATGGGATGGTCCAGCTAATGTCGCAGGTTTACTTCTTCTTATCTTTCTTCTTTTTTTGAGAGTTTTGTTATTTCATTCTAACTCTTTGTTGTATAGGCTATGGCGCAAGTGCAGATCGGCGCCGAGAAGCTGATTGATGCAGATAAGGTTTTGGATGAGGAGAAGAAGAATGTGATGATTGAGAACAACTTTCGCAGGGAGGCAGAGAAGAAAGTTGAAGACTTGAGCAAGAAGGTTGATCGCCTGGAGTTGTCTAATGCCGGGCAGAATACTCAGACCGTGGATTTGGAGGCCGAGAAGTCCACGGCGGGGTTTCAAGCTGTGCAACTGTTTAAGAGGTCTAAGGTTTTCTTAGATCAGCGTCTTCGTGACTCCAAAGGGGCGCTTGTGCATGGCTATAATGAATGCAAGAATGATGTCTGCAAGGATCATCCTGAGCTTGACCTGAGTATTTACGAGCACAAGTTCGGGCGAGAGGTTGCTTCAGAGATCGAGCGTCGGGCCGAAGAGCTTGACGTAAAAAAGCTGCTAGTTCTCGCGCGCTCACCAGTCCCTCTGCGAGTCGTAGTGTAGGTGCTTCGGGGTCAGTGTCTGTGACTGCTTCAAGGCCCCCATTGCCTCAGGCTGGAGGTCGCTCCCAAGAGGTAGAAGTACCCAGAGACGTTGCGGAGCAGGATGATTAGAATAGACTTTTGCTTTGTCTACTAGATTTTAGTCCTTGTAGCATCTTTTGAGATTCATTTTGCTGCTTCAGGGCTTTTAATGTTTAAGATCTTTGACTCTTTGAAGTTCTACTTTGGCATTCTTGCTTTGCAAAGTAAATATGTGAAATCTTTTTCCATTTCTGACGAATAAGGATACATTAATGGAAAAGAAACTTTGGGCTGCTAGGCTGCACGAAGCCGTAGAGCCGATTCTAAAAAAATAAACTAAAGACTACTAGGCTGTATAAAGTCGTAGAGTCCTAAGCAATAAAAAGAAACAATCCCGAGCATGAGCAAGATATAGTAAATGAATGAAAACAATCAGAGGTGCAGGGGCCCCTCGGTCTTGCTCATGCATAATAGCGCCTTAGGTTAGCTACATTCCACGTCCGTGGTATGGCTCTTTCATCGATGTGTTCTAAGTGATAGGCGCCTGGGCCTGCTAGCTTGACCACTTTATAAGAACCTTCCCAGTTTGGTGCTAACTTGCCAACTGCCTCACGCGGAGTTGAAGCCTCGATACGGCGCAAGACGAGGTCTCCTACTCAGAATGCGCGATGTCTGACTCGCTTGTCATAAAATCTGGATACTCGATGCTTGTAGGCTGCAAGTCGCACTGCCGCTTGTTCACGACGCTCGTCAAGGAGGTCAAGGTTAGCTTGGAGATCTTCTTCATTTTGGATAGGGTCGTTAGTTGTTAGTCGAAAGGACGGAAACCCTACCTCAACGGGGATGATGGCGTCTGTTCCAAATGATAAACTGAAGGGGGTCTCGCCCGTAGAGGTCCTCGTCGTCATATTATAAGCCCAGAGGATTTTGGGTAATTCGTCTACCCATAGTCCTTTCGCGCCGTCCAGCTTCTTCTTTATTCCTTGAAGAAGGGTACGATTCGTAACTTCAGTTTGCCCATTCGTTTGTGGGTGTGCCACAGAAGTGAAGTGTTGCTCAATGCTTAAGTTGGTACAAAACATTCGAAAGGTGGCGCTGTCAAACTGTTTCCCATTGTCAGTGATGAGCACGCGCGGGATTTCAAAGCGACAAACCACGGCACGCCAAAAGAAATCTTCACATTTCTTTTCAGAGATTATAGCCAAGGCCTCGGCTTCCACCCATTTAGTGAAGTATTCTACGACCACAATTATAAATCGTCGTTGAGCTGTAGCCGGAGGGAAAGGGCCCATGATGTCCATTCCCTACATTGCAAATGGTATGGGATAACTTATCGATGATAGGGGACTTGGTGGCTGCCTGGGGACCGAGGAGAAACGTTGGCAAGCATCGCATTTCTTCGTATAGTCTAAGGCATCACGGTGAATGGTCGGCCAGTAATACCCTTGGCGGAGAATTTTGTGCGCTAGAGCATGTCCTCCCAAGTGTTGTTCGCATATCCCTTCGTGGACTTCCCGTAGGGCATATTCGGATTCAGTCGGGGTGAGACAACGAAGGTAAGGAAGAGTGAAAGATCGTTTGTATAACACGTTTTCCACAATGGCGTATCGAGCCGAGCGGTGGATTATGTTCATGGCTTGCTTCCAGTTGGCAGGTACTGTGTCGTCCTGAAGGTAGGCCTTGATGGGATCAATCCATGATGGCTCATGCTCGGTATGCATAACTTCCTTTGCAGCGATGCTCGGTTCATGCAAGAGTTCCAGATGGATTGTGCGACCGAAACCTAAGGGATCGAGAGAGGCCAACCTTGAGAGTGCGTCTGCGGAAGTATTGTCTTCTCTGCGAATTTGCGTAATTCTGAATAGAGCGAATGTATTGTAATCTCTTTCGCTTTATGCAGGTAATCGGCCATTTTTGGGTCTCTTGCTTCATATTCTCCTAGCATTTGCTTCACGACGAGTGCCGAGTCACTGAAAGCATGGAGAGATACTGCGCACATTGCACATGCCAGATGCATGCCTGCTACCAAAGTTTCATATTTTGCTTCATTGTTGGAAGCCTGGAAATCGAAGCGAAGAGCATATTCTACGGTTAGGCCATCGGGTCCGTTGAGGATTAATCCAGCTCCACTTCCGCTTGCGTTTGACGATCCATCAACATAGAGCGTCCATGTAAACATCCCAGTTTGGTCGGGGAGGAGAGGTTTTTCGACCTCAATGAGAGGCTCTTCGACTTCAATGGGAAGTGTGCACTCGACTATGAAATCGGCCAGGGCCTGCCCTTTGATTGAGGGTTGAGGTTTATAACATATGTCGAACTCGCCTAACTCGATCGACCAGGGAACGAGGCGACCAGAAAGGTCTGGCTTGTGTAATATCCGCCTAAGCGGTTTGTCGGTGAGCACAATGATTGTGTGAGACTGAAAATACGGTCAACGCTTTCTAGCAGCGTTTAGCAGGGCAAATGCCAATTTTTTTGCATTGGGATACCTCTGTTCGGCTCCCTGAAGGATCTTGCTCACATAATAAATGGGGAGCTGCTGACCATCTTGCTCTCTGACTAGGATCGCGCTGACCGCAGACTCAGCAACGACCAAATAGAGGAAGAGGTCTTCTCCCATGACAGGTTTGGAGAGAAGTGGTGGCGATGCTAGGTATTCCTTCAATTCGTCAAAGGATGTTTGACACTCAGCCGTCCATTCAAAATTTTTAATGTTTTTCAATGCCTTGAAGAATGGCAAACAACGCTCGGCCGATCTGGAGAGGAATTTGCTAAGGGCAGCGATTCGTCCTGTCAGGATCTGTATTTCCTTGACACGCCTGGGTGCCATCATTTCCTGGATGGCTTTGATTTTCTCAGGGTTAGCTTCAATTCCCCTTTCTGAGACCATAAACCCGAGAAATTTGCCAGATGATACCCCAAAGGCACACTTAGTGGGATTAAGGCGCATACGAAATTCTCGAAGGAGATTAAAGCATTGCTGAAGGTCGACTATGTGTTCTTCAGCTCAAAGGCTTTTGACGAGCATGTCGTCTACATAAACTTCCATGCTTTTTCCTATGAGGGGTTTGAAGATTTTGTCGACTAACCTTTGATAAGTAGCGCCTGCATTTTTTAAGCCGAATGGCATGACTTTATAGCAGAATAGGCCTTGATCTGTGACGAAAGCTGTCTTGGCTATGTCGTCTTCGTGCATGCGAATCTGGTTGTAGCCGGAGAATGCATCCATGAAGCTGAGGAGTTGATGACCCAACGTGGCATCAATCAGTGTGTCGATGCGCGGCAGCGGATAGCTATCTTTCGGGCAAGCTTTGTTCAAATCGGTGTAGTCAATACAAATCCTCCACTTGCCCGTTTCGCCTTTTGGCACCATGACGACGTTGGCTACCCAGTCGGGGTAGTCGATTTCTTGGATGAAGTCAGCATCTAGGAGTTTATCAACTTCCTTCTTGATTATCACTTGCCGCTCTGGTGCGAAGGGTCGCTTCTTTTGCTTAACGGGCTTGCATACGGGATTGACTGAAAGTCGATGTGTGATTACGGATGGGTCTATACCTGGCATGTCGGCCGCGCTCCACGCGAAGAGGTCCATGTTGGATCGAAGGAAAGAGATCAACTATTCTCGAATTGCCGGCTCTAGCATAGAGCCAATCCTTACGTGTCGTTCATTATCTCCTTCTACGAGTGGTATTGAGATAAGAGCTTCCACAGGCTTTGCGTGCCTTAGCGCCTTCTCATCGCGCTGATCATCAATCGATAGGGTTTCTTCAACTCTGCAAGAGGCTATGTAGCATCTTCGAGCAAGGGTCTGATCGCCTTTTATGAAACCAACTCCTGCTGGGGTGGGGAATTTCATGACAAGGTGGTAGGTCGAAGCTACTGCTTGTAGCTTGTTAAGGCATGTGCGGCCCAAAATCCCGTTATACGAAAACTTGACCTTGGCAATGAGGAAATTAAGTGTATGGACTGCCTGTTGAGGTGCTTCCCCAACGACAACGGTGAGAGAAGCAATTCCTTTCACTGGGGCGGAGGCACCTGTAAAGCCATATAAAGGAGATGATATTGGCTTTACCCTATCATCAGAAATCCCCATCTGATTAAACGCATCTTCGAAGATAATATCGGCTGAACTCCCTATGTCGACCAACATGCGTTTAACTTGGAAAGCATCTATGCGCAGAGTGATGACTAAATCATCATCTTGTGGCAGACTTATTCCGTCGAGATCTGCGTCATTGAATTCCAAAGAAGTGGATGCTCTCGACCGCTTGGCTGGTCCTTGCGTTAGATTAACTTTCCGTGTGTAGGCCTTTCGGGAAGAGCCGGACAGTCCTTCAGCACTCGGTCCTCCGGAAATGGTGTTTATCACCGGGGGATCTTTTGGTAACGTCTTTTCTGTTCTCCGCTAGTATCTTCTTCCATTTTGTTGTCGATCATTGGCCTTGATGAATTGTTTGAGATGTCTTTTGGCTATGAGGTTTTCAATTTCACGCTGAAGCACCTTGCATTCATCGGTTGTATGCCCGTGATCTTTATGGAAGTGACAATATAGTTGGGAGTCTCTTTTGTCGACCGGTCCTCTCATAGGTTTTGTCCATTTGAGGATGCTTTGGCTCTTGATCTGGTTTAGGATGTGCCCCCGGGGAGTATTGAGTGGGGTAAACGACTTGGGGAGTATTGCCCTTGAGCGCTTGGCGTCGTTTGAATTTCCCTCTTCGGGACGATCTTGTCTTTTGTGTCCAGTTTGCGCTTCTTTGTGTTGTGAGGTTGTTGAATCTTCTTCAGCCCAAAGATACTTTTCCACCCTGTCAAGGAGGTCCGTCATGTTTTCTGGCGGACGCTTGTTTAACGAGAAACGTAAGGGTGTGCTTGGTCTCACTCCTCTGGCCATTGCCGCGAATGTAACCCCTGGGTCCAAATGGTCAATGAGAAGTTTCTCGGAGTTAAAGCGGGCATAATATGACTTTAATGATTCCTTTGGCCCCTGGACTATTCGAAAAAGAGCCGAGGAATTCTTCCTTTGCACACAGCTTGTGAGGAAATTCCTCCGAAAAGATTCAGCTAATTGAGCCCAGCATGAAATGGAGCGAGGTGTCAGGTCTTGGAACCACACATGCACGGCTCCTTTCAGCGTCATAGGAAATGCTCTGCACATGATCTGGTCAGGGACCAAATGCAAATTCATGCCCGAGGTAAAACGAGCCAGGTGCTCCATTAGATCTCTTTTACCATCATATGATTCACATGGAGGCATTTTGAAGTTGGAGGGAACCGGGAAGAGATCAACTTCGTCTACGAACGGTCGTCCAATGATGATTGGAGCGTTGGAATAGCGCTCTGCCCGGTGATCACCAGGATTGTTCCTGGTGGATTGAGCTTCGCAGTAGCTATCTTCGTGTCTCTTGGATCTTGGGTTGCGCCGCTCGTTATCAAAATATTCATCTTCTAATTTTATCACCTGCTGGTTATTATGTACCCCGTCTCGTACTTTAGGGCGACTTGGTCCCTCATGGAAAGTCAATCGCTGACGGACAGATTGCCTCTGCGCGTCAGTTATTGGCTTTGCCTTAAGAGGCCGAGGAGGCTCTAGTTGCAAATGTGGGTTTTCAATGGCGGCTTGCAACTTTTCGATGGATCGTTGCATTGTTTGAATGACAGCAAGTAGATCATCTTGGTGGTTGTCAGTAGGTGTAATGATATTGGTGTGAGCAACCGTAGTGACTCTGACAGTTGGAGGTTCAGATGGACCAGCCGGGTTCTGTGGAGTTGAGGCAAGGTTCGTGGGAAGGGGCGCGGCCATGGCAGTTGCCAGTGCTGCCGTTGTGACTATAGGGGTTTCCATCACCGCTTTCCCACGATCTGCCGGTCGGGAGGTAACTCCACCACGAGTAAGGTCGCAGAGCAGGGTTGATGGCGAGCTTGACGCGAGTGCGCCATCTTGCGGAATTTGGGGATGAGGATTTTGAGTCATGGTCTATTTACGAATTTTGGTCCCACGGATGGCACCAAAATGTTGTGGATGAAATCCGGAACCTGATTCGCAAATAGACCTGCGCAACAAAAAGACAACACCGGTTACTTGCCGGAGAGATTTCCGGCGGGAAATCTCTGATGCTTAAGTCAGGAAATGCTTAAGATGGATTTAGTGTAAACTCAGATTAAGTTACTTACCTCACATTGTTCTTCTTCTTTCCCTTTTGTAGAGTCCACCCTACTTAGTGGTTAGTTATCCTCCCTTTAACTCGGGAGTTACCAGTCTAATGAGGGGTCATTCCTCTTGATGGGCAGTTACCGCTATTAAGTAGGGTGTATTGCCATGATGGGTAAGAAGTGGGAAGGCGGGGGGTTATTACTCTCTACTTCAAAATTAAGGAAGTAGCAGTTTTGAGCGTACCAGATTGTGACACGTGTCACAATCTCTCAGATGTTATTTTCTTTCCATATCAGTAATGAACGTTATGATTCATGACTTGGTGTTCTTACAAATTTAGTGTTCAGTTTTACTTAGTTGGACTACATTAGTATTTTTCGATTTTGGCACTTCGGTGGTTTGTAGTCATGTTCAACTTGTTAAGCTCGCAGCTAGGGGTGAGCACGGTTCGGTTGGTTCGGTTTGGAGGCTGAATACCAAACCAAACCGACCAACCTCGGTTTGGGGAAAAAAAAACCGAGCCGTAGTTGAACGGTTTGGTTTCAATGGTTCGGTTTCTGCGGATTGGACGGATTGAACGGTTCGATTTGGACGGTTTAATCGGTTTGGGCCAAATTCAATTTTGGACAAGTTTAGGCCTAAAAATTAATAACTTATACATACTAATAAGCTCAAAAAAAAACTGAATTTTATATCTTAATTATTAAAACTTAGTAAGATGTAGGTGACGAATGAAAAATGTTTGTTACGTTAAGAGATTTAGGGTTTATCATATTTTATATGAGTGGCTAAATAACTAGGGCTAGTAAAAAAATAACTAGAATTAGGTAAAAATATAAATATGTTATATTATTATTATTATATACGGTTGGTTCGGTTTATGCGGTTTCAAAAAAATCCGAACCGAACCGACCGAACCGAATGTACGGTTTGAGAGAAAAAAAAAAAAATAAACCGATTGATTTTTAAATCGGTTTGAAAATATACGGATTGGTTGGTTCGGTTTTCACGGTTGGATCGATTTCAACGGTTTAAATGCTCACCCCTACTTGCAGCTGTTAAACTTCTTATATCACAGTCGGAGTCATGCTTGATTACTTTGATTTTTGGGCCTGGTAGTCATGATTTAATTGACAATAACATCATCTATCAATGGTATCTACTCCACGCTGTAAATTACACAGTTTTCTACTTTTGATGTCCAGAAAGGTGGAAGAGATGCATAATGTTTGTCATTAATTAGTTCCACACTAAAATTAAGTTGGTTAAGTGAACACTGCGATGGTAGATATCTTGCTGCCAGATCGCATATCTATATAATATATAATAAGCGAAGCGAGGAAGACATTGATAACTTCTTTGCGCGACACATCATCGCTTTTTTTTATGACACGTCATCATATCGTTATTTTAAGATTAATTAACTTCTAGATTAGTAAGTCTTATTTTATTTAAAAGCCAGACAAAGCCAGATCCAAAGGATTTGAAGGTTGCATCATGCCTCTGTATGAGTCCAGATGATCCATAATTCTATGTTTTGACATAAACTATAGAAAGAGGTTGGCTTACCCTGGACTTAGCACTAATGGATGGGGGGACCTCCAAAGCCAGATCCAAAGGATTTGAAAGTTGGAGTATGCCTCTCCACGAGTCTTTGATGATCCATAATTTTAAGTCGCGAGAGAAACATAAAAAAGATGTCAAGACGTAACTATTAGTTATTTAAGTCTCATCAAATAACGCAAAAAATATCCTAATCGCTGGCAAACCAGATTCCAACATATCCTAATCGTTAGTAAACCGGACCCGTTGGAAATGCACTTGTTCTTTGTAGAATTTTTTTTTTTGGGTTATAATTGTTCTTCGTAGATTATTGATCCATAGAAGACAGACATCTAAAATAGACATTGCTTTGCCTAGTTCCTAGAAGGTCATTTGGAGATAGGGATGGCAATGGGGCGGGTCGGATGCGGATCTGATAAAATCCGAACCCGCCCGCTAGTTATGAAACGTTGCCCCGCCCCGCCCCGCCACCGGGTTCTATTTATAGAATACCATAACCGATCCTATGTGAATCTAGGAGACCTGCACCCGCCCCGCCCCGAACCGTTCTGCTTGGTTTGGCAAAAAGATCACATTTTGTCAGATTGTGTGGTCGGCGGTGGTCTTCGGATCGATCTCAGATTGTGTGGTCGGCGGTGGAGTCGAAGAAGATGCGGTAGCCTTCGAATCGATCTCATATTGTGTGGCCGGCGGTGGAGTCGTAGAAGATGCGGTGACCTTCGGATCGATCTCAGATTCTCGGTGAGAGACGACCGGCGGTGGAGTCGAAGAAGATGCGGTGGCCTTCGGATTGATCTCAGATTCTCCGTGAGCGACAACCGGCGGTGGAGAAGACGCAGCGGAGTCGGTGGTGGAGGAGACGCAGTGGAGTCGGCGGTGGAGGAGACGCAACGGAGTCGCAGAGAAGAGAAGTCGCAGAGAAGAGAAGACGCAGCGGCGTCGGTGGCTCTTTGGAGTCTGCAGAAGAAGAGAGCGCCGAGTGAGAGAGAGAGAGAGAGAATAGATGATCTAGGGTTTTAGTTTAGGACAAAAGCTTATATATATTACATGATGGACGGCTAGGATTAACTATGTATAGGGTATGTATATCGGGGCGGGTACGGGTTAGATCACGGGGCAGGTTAGGCAGAATACCATACCCGATCCTAACCCGCTGCGGGTTTTAAAAAAATTTACCATACCCGCTCCGTGACCCAGTCAAAGTCAACATAATCCGCTCCTATAGGAGCGGGGCAGAGCGGATATCCTGCGGGTGTGGGTTGAATTGCCATCCCTATTTGGAGAGGGGTGGTTACTTACAATCTTTTTGTGCCTAGTTCTAAAGGCCCCACTCTGCCGTAGGGCCGCGGGCTATAGTTGATTCGAAGATCCATTTTTCTGCCTTTTGGATCAAATATCGGAACTTGTGTTTGTAGTTTACTTAAATCTTGGTTTCTATTGATCGGACAAGTTAGTCAATAATCTGACCCTATTATAGATCTAAAAATCTCATTTTGAAGTAATCAAGAACTGAAGATGATAATCAAAGGTGCATGGAATCTGACGCAATACTAAATAGGAACCAGCTTTGGCTTCTTTTTATTAATCAATTGTTGCTAACCGTGACTGAAGTCTAGAACCCCACATGCATTTGATGGAGTACACTCTTCTCGACCTAGTCTTCGATCCAAATTCAAAGTAAACTACCACTTTATCATGGTTGACAACCACCAAACGTATGCTGGCCTTGGCCTTTTCACACCTTTGCATTTACTAGACTTCATTAGTCGTACCAATTGGCCTGAACTTTTTCTTGGAAGCTACATGATTCAACTTCACAGCATACACAGTTTGTGTATGTTACAATCTAAGTACCGATCTTTTTGACGTCTATACACCTTGTAAAGTGCAATCATTTGAGATCTCTGAAGGCTGCCTCACTAGCTAGAAGCGAACTGAGAATGGCAGCGGTTCCAGTATCCTTCTTGCTTAACGAGCTAGCGGTCTTCCTCCATGAAGAAAAGAGTCTTCTTGGTGGTTTTAGGGTGGAAGCCGATTACATAAGAGCAAAACTAGAGCAAATGAGAGCTTTTCTGAGCGTCGCTGATGCAAAGGAAGAGAGTGATCCCCGGCTACAAGTATGGATTAAGCAAGTGCGAAATGTTGCTTATGACACGGAAGACATCCTTGATGAATTCATTCTCCGCCTGGCTAATAATCATCGAAATGGATTCTTCGGGTTTTTGCGTAGGATCACTTGGTGCGTAAAGAAAATACATGCTCACCATCAGATTGCTTCCAAGATACAGAGGATCAGACCAAGAATCGACAATATTTTTGAAAAATATGGTGGTTTTGACCATGGCTCTAGTTCAACCGTCATCAACAATGCATGGGTTGATCGTTGAGGGGATGCACTTTTAATAGAAGAGGCTGAGCTTGTGGGCATCGAACACCCCAAGCGTCAGCTGATTAGTTGGCTTGTAAACGATGATTCTGGGCTCAAAGTGGTGTCGGTGGCAGGAATGGGAGGGTTGGGGAAGACTACATTGGTAAAGAAAGTATACGAAGATACAAAAGTGAAGAGGCATTTCCAAAGCCATGTCTGGATCACTGTTTCAGTCATTTAAGATCGAGGAGCTTCTGAAACAAGTTATTCAGCAACTCTTTGCTGAAGTCAAGCAACCGGTCCCTCAAGTGGTGGAAACCATGGCTAGCCACAGCTTGAAAGAACTCATCAAAGAGTTCCTCCAACAAAGCAGGTATGTGCTCGTTCTAGATGATGTTTGGAGTTTAGATGCATGGATCGCTATGGAAATTGCATTGCCTGATAACAGTCATGGCAGTCGTGTACTGCTGACAACACGTAATGTTAATATAGCTTCTGCATGTTGCTTAAAAACTCGTGGCCGAAAATACACAATGAATGCTTTGTCTCCGGAGGAGTCTTGGACTCTATTTTGTAGAAAAGTGTTTCAAGGGACTGACTGCCCTCAACCTCTGTATCCACTCTCCAAATGTATCTTAGAGAAATGTGAGGGCTTGCCGCTTGCAATTGTGGCAATGGGCGGTTTTTTGGCTACAAAAGACAGGAGAATTGAAGAGTGGGATATGGTTTGGCAAAGTCTTGGTGATGAGCTTGAAAGTAATGACCAATTCGAGTTTATGACAAGAATACTCCTCCTCAGTTACTTTGACTTGCCTTACCATCTCAAAATTTGTTTGTTGTACTTGAGCGTTTTCCCTGAGGATTATGAGATAGAGAAGATGAGGCTGATACGGTTGTGGATCGCAGAAGGATTTGTGCAAGTTCGAGAAGGGAAGACTTTAGAAGAAGTTGCTGAGAATTACCTAAATAATCTTGTCAATCGAAGTTTGGTCCAAGTGGCTAGGACAACTATTGATGGAAGGCTTAAGACTTGTCGCGTCCATGATCTCCTTCGTGAGATGATTGTTATAAAGTCAAGAGAGCAAAGCATTGGTACTATAAACAGTGGACAAGATGCAAAGTGGCGATGCCTAGCAATCCATGATTCCTTGGAAAATGTACACAAGAGTGAATCTTATAGTCGACTGCGTTCACTGCTCATATTTGGGGTCGTAAATCCGCTTTTTAAGTCATCCATATCTATGTTCTTGAGCAGTCAGCTTTTGAAGGTGTTAGATCTGAGAGGTGCTCCGTTAGAGAAAATTCCAAGTTTAGTTTTCACATTAATTCATTTAAGGTATTTAAGTATGAGGGGAACAAATGTGAGTTTTGTTCCCAAATCGATTAGAAAACTTCGAAACTTGGAGACCTTAGATTTAAAGTATACTTGTGTGACAGAATTGCCGGCTGAAATTTTGAGACTTCGTAAGTTGCGCCATCTCTTGCTATACTGCTACGAGTTTATTGACAACTACTATGCCTTTCAAAGTGCACGTGGATTTAAGGCTCCATGTAACATAGGAGATTTGATCTCTCTTCAAAAGTTATGTTACATAGAGGCGGGTGAGATCAATGGGCGCAACGGCAGTTGTAACACTGTGACAGAGAAGTTGCCGCACTGGATACCTTCTCTTCACAGCCTGGTCACACTATGGTTATGCTACAGCCAACTGGGGGATGATCCACTGGAGTCACTAGAAGCTTTGCCCAATCTTGAACTACTTGGATTCCTTCAGGCGTACGAGGGGGAGAGCCTGACTTTTAAGGCTGGAGGATTTCAGAGACTCAAGGTTTTATGGCTTCGTCGATTGAATGGATTGAGATCGTTGACAGTGGAGGATGGGGCTATGCCTCATCTCGAAGAAATATATTTTCACAACTGTAAACTGGTGGATGAGCTGCCTTTAGGCATCCAACATCTAACCAACCTGCAATTTCTTAGGCTTGATGACATGCCAGATAAATTGACAATGCCACTGCAAGTTCAGGGTAACTTGAATATAGCCCACATCCCCAGGGTTTGGATCGGAGCCTGGAAGGACAACCGCTGGAATGGACAGTATTTGTAGAAAGAGAAGCTTCACTGATTTATGCTCTGTCAATATAGCAAGGGATGGGGATACGAGTGCGTAACAGACCCTGCCTGGTGCATAATTTGGCGAGGTAACAAGTTGTAGCCATTTTCATGCAAACCTGATAGTAGCCAAAATTTTCCTTCTTTCAGGCATTAGTTTCTAGATGATATATTCAATGTTTTCATGGCAGGGAACTGCTGCGAGCTACTGGACTTGTTCATACATTCTTTGTGACTCTGAACTTCTCTTAAAGTTAGATTTCACTTACATGTAGTTGATTATAAGGACAGATATTGGGCTTACCTTGGTGTTCAATGGGATTAATGGGTTTGGTTTTTATAATTGTTGTGCACCTTCTTTTTTGCAAATTGTGATGCTTAGTGTTGTCTTCTTCTTAGTGTTCCACATTATAAGACTATGTTAAGATATTAGGATCAGAAAGAAACAGAAAACGGAAGCGAAACAAAGCGCATTATCTTTGTTTTGAAAAAGAAGACTTCCTTCTGTGTAGTTTCCCGACGAATATAGGCACATATATGCATGTACATCTGACTATCAGAAGTGAAAGCCATGAAGGCCATACAATGGCAAAGTCAGTAGCCAGTAACAAAAGAAAAGAGCCGGTCGCTGGAGAACATTACGCCGCTGATCAGCAGTGTTGTTTAACAAATTTAAGTTGGGCCTGTAACTCTGTAAGGTGATGCAGTAGCCTTTCCTCAAGCCCTTGGAAATAGCTCAAAAAACAAAGGGTTCAACAGTATATCGAGGAAGCTTTCAGAAAACACAAGATCCCAAAGACTTCTACAAATATTATCAATTATGCGGATTTGGCTCTCCCTGAACCGTGGCTGACTATCCTCACCCGATGCGAGTGCGATGTGATGAGACCCATATAGATGATCATTGATATATGTTTCAACAAAAACACTTATAAAGCGGGATTAGGGATACGATGACAGTCTGAGAATGGGTTTTGTTGTGGTTCCGCAGCAATTTCCTTTCTTGCTTCTGATGAATTGACAGCCTTCTCTAAAGGCTTACTTACAGCCTTCTCTTGGGCAAAAAATAAAAAATTGTTGCACATTAAATTACTGACATCTTCAATTTTTTTGCTTGATCAGCTATCGGACACGGCAGATGTCCCTGATACCATTGTTCCGATAATGTACGACTTTTGCTTCGTATTATCTGATTTCCACCAGTTTAGTTTTGACAAAGTCACGTCGCATCAGCTCAAGGAATCTAGATCACTAGCTGCTTTTGCCTGCCATGCACGTATCAACGTCTTTCAGGACTGGGTGCATGACTTTTTGCGGCAACAAGATCTTTAATTCCTTTGCTTTGTGTACGTCTTTTGTATTTGTGTATATTGTTTTGTCTTAACTCTTGTATTATTGTCTCGGTGGAGTCTTGTGTGTAAAGCTGAACTATGTTTTCTATATTCACTTCTGGGTGACGAATACTTTCATTATCTATGCTATTCTGCGTTTCTACCAAAAATAAAAATAAAAATAAAATAGTATCATATTCTTCTTGTTTCTATGTTGAATAACTACATGATGTTGCCAACAACTCATATCTATATCTATCTATACTACCTACAAAAGTACCAATGTTATAAATTATTTTTGGCCAATTATGCCCTCCATTAATTACTCTAATAACAGTCCTACCCTTATGTAATTACTCTCTTTTTAATGCGGTGGTTGTTAAATGAACATTGGGTGATGAATGTAATCCAATATCTATACATTGGAAAATTAAAGGTGGGGTGAGAAAGAGAAAAAAGAAAAGAAAAAGAAAGGAAGCTCTTTAACTCGAAGGGAAAATAAAGCAAAGAGTTAGTTAGGGTACTTAAAAACTGAAAAGGAAAAACGAAGCAAAAAAATTGAAATATGCCGGCAAAAAAACAACAACTAAAAAAAGTTGAAGCGCGTAAAATCAATTAAGGAAAAAAAAAGGCATTGAAAAAGCAACAAAAAAAAAGAAAAGAAAAAGAAAGAGAAAGAGAAGGTTACATATGGCGAGAATTAGAACCGAAAATCGGTTCAGTTATTGCAGTCGGAAGCCACATGCTCTGAATTTCGCATTTATAGTTGTTCTTCGATGACTAATTGCATTTTCTTTTGGATTTTCTTTCATGCTTTGTGGGTTCATCCTCTGTGAATACTATTAGGGCATGAGACACAATCAAATCAGTTTTACTTGTAAGAATCAAAGTAATCGATCTTTTCGACATCCATATTAATTACGAGCCGAGAAATTTGGAATTGACGGAATTGGTTGGAAAGTTGATAATTAGAAAATAACTTCATCAGGTATGAATTTTTGGTTACCATTATGAATTTTTTGTTACCATTTTTTGAGTGTATATGGCTTTGTATTTACTATGAACCTCAAATGCGAAGCTTTTCATGGAACATAGCTAATTTGTATGCTTAATTATTCTTCAGCTACTGATGTTTCTCTCTTAGTAATGGTTGTTAATTAATAAAAAGGACGACTAAAGGGATTAATCAAAACAACATACATGATCTTAACTGTAATGGAACGGTAGATAACCTGTAGTAGTTAAATAGGCTTTTTCTCTTCTGTAATTTGTGTTTTTGGTTTGTTAAGGATGAGAGGAATGTGATATGATTATAATAATGAATGAGTGTTTATGGGATATTCATAATGTGTGTGTATATATATATATATATATATATATATATATATATATATATATATATTTATTTATGCTTGGAGTTATTGAACAATGGATCAAGCTTAGACCACTTTGTCAAAAAGAAACTAATTGTTATGCCTCACTCACTTGGGGAATTTCGGAAATGATTCTGAGTTAACTAGGATTTCATGTTAAGATTTCCTCTTTAGATGTAATTCTTAAAGTTGAAATGAAACTACAAGGACCTTTACCACAAAGAGAAATCTTTGCAAATTAAGGTGAAACCTCACCAAGCTTCTGAGTTCACCTGTACAATGACTTCCTTAAGTAATTGTATTTACTAAGCACCTTATAATGTATTGTAATTATGAAGTAAGATTATACATGTATGAATAAAGAGTATTGTATATGCCCCAAACTGCGTACTATATATGCATACCTATATACCGCAACAAGAGCAGACGAAGCATAACGAATAGCAAAATGAAAAGGAGTGCATATGCACTTGAGTTCCACCATTGAATGCCAAACCATTTTTGCAGAATGTGCAAGTGCAATGTCTTTTAGTCTTTTACTCTTTGCTCAATCAGTAAGAAAGATCAAACAACTATCCATCTCGAGTGTATACCATAACAACTTTAATAGTTTACAACAGATACGTAAATTGCTTCTTTCAATTTCTCCATTGGCTCTTCTTTTCACCAACACATATTTTTTTGGTACAACATATTGTAAACAAGATCCCCAAACATTTAACAGATCATAAGAAATAATGATATGACTTAAAAAAAATTACATTCGCTCACATTCATGTGCAATGCACGTACTCCATACTTGTCTCAAAGTATCAAATTGCGGCACGGTTGTATCAGACCATGTGGCTCGAGTCACATCTCACACCAACCAACACCAAGTCTGCATGACGGTCAAAACATAGAAATTTGATAAGCAGTTTGCACCTTCCTTAGTCTCGACTAGGTATATAGATAAGCATATTTTAAGTTTTTATCTAGCAATGCTATTTCAGTTTATGCGGCTAAAAATTATATATCTATCTATATCTATATCTATATCTATATCTATATCTATACATATATAAATATTTGAATGGGGTTAAATGCTTAATTTTCTTTTTCCTTAAACTGCCTTTTTTGGTTGAAGTCTTCATAAAAGATTAGTAGTGCTTTTTGGCTTAATTATTTTTTCTTCATAAACTACCTTTATTTGATTAGAGTGTTAGTAAAAAAACACTCTAATCAAATAAAGGTTGTTTTGACTTCTACTAAAAAGACAGAAATTTTTTTATTTGAAAACCCTGTAAAATCACTCTTATACTCTTGCATGCTTTCTAATTACTGAAAAAACCTATCAAGGCCTTCCTTAATTCACGTTAAGATTGTATAGTTTTCTGTTAGCCTTTAGGAGAAATGTAATATTATGTTAGAAGCTCAATCCTTTTTTAATTTCATTTCATATTGATACATTGATGCATAAGCTATAGATTTAAATTATTGTGTACGTATATAGATTTTAGGGCTAATCTTAAAAATGTACCATTAACTTTATCCTCAGTACATCTTTAGTACCTAACTTTGAACGTGCGCCAAATAAGTACTTAAATTTAAGAAAATTACTCAAATCAGTACATCGGCTAACGGATCACGGATGCCGTTAAAAAGCTCAAATGGTAAGACTGTCGGTCACGTGGACCCTTTTTTCCCTCTCTCTCACACACAGACACACACCCTTTCTACTTTCTCTCTCTTCTCTCTCAGTTTATTTCAGGGACACACTTTCATTTTATTTCCCTCAGTTTATTCTTCTTTATTTCACGAACATACACTATCACACCTGTAACACGCGCGCGCACACACACACAAAGTCACACAGTTTCACCATCACACTCACACACAACCCACACACACACATATTTTCACACCTGAAACACACAAACAAACACACGCGCGCGTGCGCTCGTACGCACACACACACTAACAATGTGGATTAGTGAAGATTGAAATTTTTATTTTTATTTTTAGAATGAAGATTGAATTGTGAAGATTGAATTGTTTAGTCAAAACAAAATCATATCTAAAATGTGGATTGGCTAATACAGTCAGATACACTAAGAATGTGGATTAGTTAATACAATCAGACACCATCACGTCGGTGTTGATCAAACCAATAAGGAAAATCTAATCATCACATCATCCTCCAAAAATTGAAACCCTAGAAAAAATCAAGATGGAAGAAATATAACAAGATATGAATCTGTGGGGGATGAAGAGAATAATCGGCTAGAGCTAATACATGATATATAAGATGCCATCATGTCGGCAATCAAACCAATAGGGAAAAACCAATAATCATCATGTCATTCGCTGCCGGAAATACATCGCCGCTAGAGATACATCGGCATCGTGGGTAATTGCAGCTTCACCGGCGGAAAAGCTTTCGGTATCGGGGTAGAGGGCGACAGTGGGATCTGCTGGTATACATGGCTGCTGGTTCACGAATCTGACCGTGGCTACTGGTTCACGGTTCTGACCGTGACCGTGGCCTTCTCTTCATCGGCGGTAGAGGTCTTAGATTGTCCTTGCCATGCCGTCACCCCGGCATTACGCAGATGATCGGTGCAGCCTCTATTTTCGCTCAGTTAACGACCGTTGTTATCTGTGGCCCGAGGTATGGAGAGGGATCAGGGGGATAGAGTATGGAGTACGGAGGGTAGTGAGATTGGTAAGGTATGAAGAGGGAGAGGATGGGGATGAGAGAGAGACTGAGTGATGATGCGTGTTGTGTCAAACAACACACAACACGCATCATCACTCACTCTCCGTGTTGGGATGAATATATAGATAAAATCATGTCTTCCAACGTCTTCGCCCATCGCACCATCTCCGGTGCAAACCCCTAGAGCTACACTGGAGGGTCAGAGTTTTCATCCATCAACACCAAATATAAACAGGTAGTCTCTGGTTCCGAACCAATTGACCTTGAAAGTGGCCCGATTGAGTTAAATAATGATATTTGAAGAGTACTGTGTGGACGCACTTCGAAAGGAAAAAAAATGGTGGAGACGTGACAGCAACTTGTATTCACTGTCGGAAAACTCTTGGGGCTAAACCAAAAAATGGGACTACTCATCTGTATACGCACTTAGATAGATTTTTTAGTCTAAGGCAACCGGATGTTAGACAAAAGCTATTGACTGGGATAATGGGAAAAGCAAATACTAAGCCTGAATTAGGTAATTATACATTCGATCAGGAGTTTGCTAGGAAAGAGCTTGGGAGCATGATAATTTTGCATGGATACCCATTATCTATTGTTGACCACGTGGGGTTTAGGAGGTATTCGTCTGCACTTCAACCATTATTTAAGGTACCAACCCGGAACACAATAAAGAACGATATTATGAAGATTTATGACCATGAGAGGGTGCAAACAATGAAGTTGTTAGAGGAGGTAAGAAGCATGATTGCAATCACTGCGAATTTGTGGACTTCTGGCAATCAAAAAAAGGGATTCATGGCTGTCATGTCACATTTTATCGATGAAGACTTTGTCCTTCAAAGTCGCATTTTGAGGTATGTTTTTATCTTTTGCAATATTGGTATTTTACAATTTATTTTTATACTTGCTTTAGCATATATAAGTGTTCAAATTTGTGATTTATAGGTTCTTATATTTGCCATGTCCACACACTAGTGAAGTTATTTGCAAGGCTTTGTCACAAACATTGCTCGATTGGAACATCGATAGAAAATTGTCCACAATCACGGTTGACAATTGTAGAACGAATGATAAGATGATTGATGAGTTGTTGCTTAAGTTGGATTGTAGTTCTTTGTTGTTGTTTGGTGAATTGATTCATATGCGGTGTTCTGCACATGTGTTGAATTTGATTGTTAAAGATGGGTTAAGTGTGATAAAAGAGGGAATTGAAAAGATTAGAGAGAGTGTGGCTTTTTGGAGGGCAACACCAAAGAGAGATGAAAATTTTGAAGAGACTGTTCGTCAATTACGCATTTCCAGTACAAAAAAGTTGGCATTTGATTGTCCTACTAGATGGAACTCAACCTTTTTGATGCTTGAAACCGCTTTTCTGTATAAAGATGTTTTTTCTCGCTTAAAGTAACGGGAGCCTCAATGTAATACATGCCCAAGTGAAGAGGAGTGGACTTTTGCCAGAGAGATATGGGGCAATTTAAGGTTGTTTTATGAAACAACATAGATGTTTTTGGGCACAAAGTATCCTACAGCTAACCTATTTTTTCCTAAGATTTGTGAGATCAGAATGGCGTTAAGTGAGTCGCTCGTGAGCTCAAGTGACGTGATTGAAAGTATGGCTAAGAATATGCTTGAGAAGTTTGATAAATATTGGTTGGATATTCATGGAATCATGGCGGTTGCTGTAGTGTTGGATCCTAGGTATAAAATGGAGTTGATTCAGTATTATTATAGCCAGCTTTATGGGTCGGGAGAGAAGACCGAAACTGATAAGGTGTCTTCACTTTGTTATAGACTTCTTCGTGAATACCAAAATAGAAAGGCTAGTGATACTTGTATTGGATCATCAGTTCGCTCGCAAGAGCATTTAGAGGTTGGATGTCAAGATTCTCTTAAAGGTTTCGATGAACATGTCAAGAAGAAGAGAAAGACTACAGTGAAATCTGAGTTGGATCATTACTTGAGGAGGATGTGTTGCCTAGGTGTTTGGACTTTGATATTTTGGCTTGGTGGAAGACTAATGGATTGAAGTATCCGACATTACAGCTGATGGCCAAGGATATTCTCGCTATTCCCATATCTACGGTCGCATCAGAGGCATCTTTTAGCACAAGTGGTAGGTTAGTGAGTCCTCACCGTAGTAGGCTTCATCCAAAGACATTGGAAGCGTTAATGTGTGCTCAAGACTGGTTATGGGCTGCTGAAATGAGAGGTAAGTCATTCTTGATTTTATTTGTGGAGTTAAATTTTACTATACATTGAATTTTGACATGCACTTTAAATTTGTACTATTGTGTTACATAGGTGTATCTAATCTAGCACATAAGGGATATTCAACAATTTATGATGACAAAGATGGGGACAACTCATGTGTTACGGATGTAAGACTCCTTATGCAATTTGTACTTCATTTCAATTTCACTCTTTACTTTCTTTTATCTATTTATTTTAACGTCATTTTTTCCTTTTAACTTTTAACAGTGAATCGTGACTCCATTTGTATTTCGAGTGAGGACCAGCTGGACTAAGTTGCTTTGGAAATCGTTGTGCTATTTGTTGTATTCGTATTTGCTACTTCTAAGTGATTATTTTGCGGTATTTGTATTGAAGTTAAGCTATTTCAAAATTTTGTAATCTATTTGAATTGTGGTATCATTTATTCGAACTGTGATGTAATCTAATCTATTAATTCTGTAGGATTTTGGACATTAATTTGATATCTCTCTATTTTATTCTATAATGATACAGTTTTTTAGTGTAAAATTATTGAAATGTAAGCTCAAAAAGCAATTCTGTCAAAGTGCCAAGGCGGGGCGGGGGCGGGGGCGAGGGCGGGGGCGGGGACGAGTTTTCTAAAGTATGTTAGGGTCGGATGTGATATTAAGGTTATAGAACCCGGTGCGGGGCGGGGTGGGATTTCAGGGGTAGCGGGGCGGGTTCGGATTGTAGCAGATCTGCATCCGACCCGCTCCATTGCCATCCCTAATTGTGTGTGTATGAGAGAGAGAGAGATAATTTGTTTTTGTTTTGTCCTGATTAAACTAAGAAAGAGAGAAAATTGAACGTTGGTGATTGTGCCACGTGTCTTTTAAAATTTCTTTTACGTTATTGACACAGCTGACTTGATAAAATTTAATGGCCGTTGAAGTTCGTTAGCCGACGAACTGATTTTGGTCATTTTTTAAAACTTAGATGCTTCTTTAGTGCACCTTCAAAGTTAGGTACTAAAGTTGTACTGAAAGTAAAGTTGAGTATACAGTTTTGAAATTAGCTTTAGATTTTAGTATATTGAAGTTGTCATAAAATCGAGGTTAAAATTTCACTAGTGCATCTTTTGATGATGAAAGAGTACAAATTTAACAAAAACGAACAAAGAGAGAGGAGCCAGAAGAAGACAAGGAAAAGATGTCCATATATGTTACATAGAATTAGAAGTCCAGATAAATTAGGATAAGAAGTCCAAAGTCAAGGTATCATAGTTAAGATTCAAGGCACTATAGGTCCAGATTCAAGGTGAACTTGAAGTTAACGAGAGAGCATAGACTTGAAAAATGACACGAACTCGTCTTTTATATAGTTGTAATCGTGGAGGATATCAATGCACTTGAGGTAGTACCTAATGATGTGCTCCCTCTTATGCATCCTACTCCTTTCCCTGCTAACAAACAACCTCTTCGGAGGTCAACAATGCAAAAATGGACAGCTATCTCTGACGATCATATTGTGTACCTAAAGACGGGCATAGGAAATGATCCAACATTCTTTAAAGAAGCTGTTATGAGCGAGCACCCAACTCAATAGCTTGAAGACATGAAAGATGACTCAGAGTCGATGAAAAGAAATGGAGTTGGGACTTTATTGTTCTTATATTCATGTTATTAATTTATTGAGAGCAGAAACATTGAGATACCAATAAAGAGCTGTCCGGTATCTTTTTGTTGGGGTACTGAACTGTGCAAAAATTTCATGTCTATCCAGTTCGATGTCTCGTGAGTATCTGTTTATCATTCTTTGCTTTGGTGCTCAATTGTGCTAGCATGAGAGGTTGCGTGGTCTTATTGTAGCTGTCCTCACAGAATTAAGTTACAACTATTGGAACTCTAGTGTTCTGTCATTAATGTTGACGTTGTATCCTTGATATGGCGATCATTGATTATTTTTTATGTTCAGCTGTAGCATGCAATAATACTTGTCAAAAAACAACGTATCACACGTGATGCATGAGAACACGCAAACAGATTCCCCTGTATGGTTTTTCCTTTTTTATTAGCATCAAGTCACATTTTTTTTTTTTAATATTTCAGAATTGCATTGCATATGTAACCGGGAGGGTGGGGGGGGGGGAACTCGGAACTCCACTAACCCCTTGGGTTACATCAAGTCACTTTTTGGTCGGGCGTTTCTAGAAAATATTGACTCTGTGGTCTTGTGCCAATCAGTGGCAGTACATGCAGGGATGTAAATGAAAATGGAAAAGATCAAGCTCAAGACGTTGGTACGAAAGTGGGTGTTAACTCTTCATACCTTTGTAGAAGATCTGAGGAAATTCATGTTAGAAGAGAGAAACTGATAAAGCAAAAGTGAACTAGTTTTTAGTTTGTTTTCGTTGGGGAAGTGGTGCATCAGTAACTTCCTATCACAGTGTTTTTCTTGAATTACGGACTAATCCAGGAAATAAGCCTGCACTGCTGAATAAGAGCTAGAAGGTAGAGGACAAAGATGAAGCCTAAAACAGACTCCGCTGAGTGGGCTTGTGTTTCTTATACCATATGTTTTCGACTGATACCCAAACAGGTACTAGTTGAAAAAACAAGAGGCGTCGCATTCAAGCGGATGGTTCTGAAATATGATCAACACCTTGGAGAAAAGTGGAGTAAAGCATGGGAGATGTACTTGCATCCGACTTAACTACTGATTTATCTAAGTCTCATCTCCAATACTTGCATCCAACTTAACTACTGATTTATCCAAGTCTCATCAAAGAATGCAGAAAATATCAAACCCGTTTGAAATACTCGTGATCTTCGTAGATTGCTGATCTCTGAAGGGAAGACATCTAGAAAAGACATTGCTTTGCCCAGTCTCTAGCAAGTTATTCGGAGAGGTGTGTTTGTTTACAATGTTTTTGTGCTATAGTTGATTTAGAATAGTTTTTCTTTTGGATCAGATACGAAACTTGTTTTT
Source organism: Escallonia rubra (assembly GCA_033065855.1). Taxonomy (NCBI): domain Eukaryota; kingdom Viridiplantae; phylum Streptophyta; class Magnoliopsida; order Escalloniales; family Escalloniaceae; genus Escallonia; species Escallonia rubra. The sequence goes on from JAVXUO010000284.1 coordinate 192,324, forward strand.
GTAGTTTACTTATATCTTGGAATAATGTTGGGTTCTATTGTATTTCTGCACTTTTTTCTGTTATTTTTGCACTTTCAGCAAATGTGTCCCTCAATTTTCGAATCTGCCCTTTTGCCCGCTTCCTCTTTTTCGTGACTTACACTTTGGAGTCAAATCTTATACCATATGTTTTCGACTTTAGACTTGGTGCCCGAATAGTTAGAGGAAGCGAACAAGTTAAAGGTGCATGGAATTTGATGCTATAGCTAAATGATAATCAAAGGTGCATGGAATCTTACTTTTTAGTAATCAATAATTGAAGACGATAATCAAAGGTGCATGGAATATCACTTTTTTAGGACACCAGCTTTGGCTACTTTCTACTAATCAATTGTTGCTAACCACGATTGACAACCACCAAATGTATGCTGGCCCTGGCCTTTTCACACCTTTGCGTATATTAGACTTCATTACACATACCAAATGGCCAAAAATTATTCTTTGGAAGCTACATTATTTAACTTCACAAGGATACACAAACTAGTACAGAGTTTTCTGAGGTAACTACATGTTGTGAAGTGTTACAATCTGAGATATCTGAAGGCTTCCTCACTAGCTAGAAGTGAACTGGTAATGGCGGAGATTGCAGTATCCTTCTTGCTTAACGAGCTAGCAGTCGTCCTCCATGACAAAACGAGACTTCTTGGAGGTGTTCGGGAGGAAGCCGAGTACATAAGAGCAAAACTAGAACAAATGAGAGCTTTTCTGAGCGTCGCTGATACAAAGGAAGAGAGTGATCCCCGGCTACAAGTATGGATTAAGCAAGTGCGAGATGTTGCTTATGACGCCGAAGACGTTCTTGATGAATTCATTCTCCGACTGGCAAATAATCATCGCGATGGATTCTTCGGGTCTTTGGATAGGATCACTTGGTGTGTAAAGAAAATAAAAGCTCGCCATCAGATCGCTTCGAAGATTCACAGGATCAGACAAAGAATTGACAATATTTTTGAAGATTATGGTCGTTTTGACCTTGGCTCAAGTTCAACCGTCGTCAACAAAAAATGGCTTGAACTTCTAATAGAAGAGGCTGAGCTTGTGGGCATCGAAGACTCAAAGTGTAAGCTGATTAGCTGGCTTGTCAATGATGATTCTAGGCTCGAAGTGGTGTCGGTGGCAGGAATGGGAGGGTTGGGGAAGACCACACTGGTAAAGAAAGTATACGAAGATACAAAAGTGAAGAGGCATTTCCAAAGCCATGTCTGGATCACTGTTTCACAGTCATTTAAGATCGAGGAGCTTCTGAAAGACGTTATTCAGCAACTCTATGATGAAGTCAAGCAAGAGGTCCCTAAAAAGGTGGGAACCATGGATAGCCACGGCATGAAAGAACACATCAGAAACTCAGATGATGTGCTTGTTCTAGAGGATGTATGGAGTTTAGATGCGTGGATTGCAATGGAAATTGCATTGCCGGATAACAGTCGCATGGCCTGATAACAGCCGTGGCTTAAATATAGCTTCTACTTGTTGCTTAAAAACTCGTGGCAAAACTCACGAAATGAATGCCTTGTCTCCAGAGGAGTCTTGGACTTTATTTTGTAAAAAGGTGTTTCAAGGGAATGACTGCCCTCAACCTCTGTATCCACTCTCCAAACGTTTCTTAGAGAAATGTGACGGCTTGCCGCTTGCAATTGTGGCGATGGCGGTTTTTTGGCCACAAAAGACAGGAGAATTGAAGAGTGGGATCTGGCTTGGCGAAGTCTTGGTGACGAGCTTGAAAGTAATGTCCAATTCGGGTTTATGACCAGAATATTCCTTCTCAGTTACTTTGACTTGCCTTCGCATCTCAAAGTTTGTTTATTGTACTTGAGCGTTTTTCCTGAGGATTATGAGATATAGAAGAAGAGGCTGATACAGTTGTGGATTGCAGAAGGATTTCTGCAAGTCCGAGAAGGGAAGACTTTAGAAGAAGTTGCTGAACAATACCTAAATAATCTTGTCAATCGAAGTTTGGTCCAAGTGGCAGATACAACTATTGATGGAAGGCTTAAGACGTGTCGCGTCCATGACATCTTGCGTGAGATGATTGTTATAAAGTCAAGAGAGCAAAGCATTGGTACCATAATCAGTGGGCATGATGCAAAGTGGCGATGCCTTGCAATCCACAATTCCGTGGAAAAGCTATGTTACATAGAGGCGGGTGAGATCAAGGGGAGCGGTGGCAGTTGTAACATTGTGACAGAGATAGGGAAGCTGACCCAACTCAGGAGGCTAGGCATTACCGAGTTAAGACGCAAAGATGGAACGGCTTTCTGCTCCTCCATTGAGAAACTAAGCAACCTCAGATCATTGTATGTTCATTCTGTCGCCGACGATGAGATTCTTGATGTTCAGTCCCTTTCATCGGCTCCTCAGTTTCTTCGAACGCTAGATCTAGGGGGACGTTTAGAGAAGTTCCCGCAGTGGATACCTTCTCTTCACAGCCTGGTCAAAATATGGTTATACCACAGCCAACTAGGGGATGATCCACTGCAGTCGCTTGAAGCTTTGCCCAATCTTAAAGAAATTGTCCTCGCTCAAGCGTACGAGGGGGAGAGCTTGACTTTTAAGGCCGGAGGGTTTCAAAGACTCAAGAAATTGGAGCTTCTTCAATTGAAATGATTGAGATCGGTGACGGTGGAGAATGGAGCGATGCCTCATCTTGAAAAAATACGATTTGAGGATTGTAAATTGTTGGATGAGTTGCCCTCAAGCCTCCAACATCTAACCAACTTGCAATTTCTTGGGTTCGTTCACATGCCATATAAATTGACTGCGCCACTACGAGGTCAGGGTAACTCGAATATAGCCCACATCCCCAATGTTTGGATCCGAGGCTCGAAGAATTGTCGCTTCATTGGATACTTTCTGCAGAAAGAGGAGCTTCACTAGCTGAATGATGCTCAGTAAACAGCAAGGGGATACGAGTGCCCAAAGGACGCAGGCAGCATATATCGGCTTCGTTGCAAGTTCTAAGCATCTTCACACAACCCGCATGGTAGCCAAATTTTTCCTTGTTTCAGTTTCAGACATTAGTTCCTAGATAATTATATATTTAATGGTTTTGTAAATTGTAATTAGTAGTTTTTATTCTTTCTTAGGTGTGATTAATAAAACAACTAAGCACGCAAAACTTAAAAGGTTTTCAATTATTTTCAATTAAGTGCGTTTGATAACATTAAACCTTATATCACTTAAAAAATTAATTACTACAAAAAATAGACTAAAATTTTAAGTCAGGTGGACTTACTTAATGTTGATCGCTTAATTTTAAGTGAAACGGTAAAAAGTTACTTAACATGTTTTTATATAAAAATAATAATTACCACCACGATACCGTATCAATTAATTTGCTGGTAACACCGCCTCCACCACAATTATCATACCGTCGTTGTTGTGACTTGTGACTACGTCAATTTCTGTCAAAATCATCTAAAGATTCACCACACTACAACCACTGCCTTGACCATCTGTCGCCATCAATCGCTTCATCACAATTATCAACACCACGTATTCACGTACCATTATTGCAACAATTGCCACCTTTTTGTCGCCGTCACTGCCGCCACTACTACTCCTCCATCGTCACTGCCAGCCGCCACGACCACCAACACATATTTTGCCCTTTCAAAAAAGTTATTAAGTACATAAACAAATGCAAAATTTTGGAAAAATGGATAAACTTGTAAATAAATAATTTTTAGACATCTGCTTTTTGTTTACCAAACATGTTAACTTATTTTTCAGTAAAAATTTAGCAGCTTAAAGTTTTCACCTTTACGAATTCAGTGCTTAACTTTTTCAGCACTTAAATTTCAATTTTATCAAACAACCCCAGTGTTCCACATGTTAAAATTTAGGACCCGTAAGAAAAAAATAACGGAAGCAAAACAAAACGCGTTGTCTTTGTTTTGAAAATGAAAACTACTCAGAAGAAGTTTTCTTTTTTAGGAAATACAGGCACATTAGGGGTGGCTGGGTGGGTTGGATTTGGGTATAAGTTAAATAGATTCGGGTATAAAGAGGCCATTGCTCATTTTACCCATTTATTAATGCGTTAATTGGATCGTCACATTAAATGGGTTGGTTTCAACAATTAATCCAATAGTGACCCACGAATGTTTCTTGGAAAAAATTTGGCTGTTACCTTGGCTAAAGGAATCGTCATTTTATCCCCTATGTAGCGACAATCAATCGTCTCTAAATGTTTCTAGTGGCTTTTATTTAGTGACGCTAAAAAGTGCTGCTAATAATTGTCGCTGAAAGTGTTAAAAGAAAAGTCATTAAAAATATTTAGCAACTATTAGTTGTCACTATCTATACTACTTATAAAAGTATGAATGTTGTAAATCATTTCTGGACGATTTTGTCCTCCGTTAATTACGTTAACAACATTTTTACCTACACTTTATGACTCCATTTTAAATTTTGTTGAAATTAAATGAACATTAGATAGATACAATGAATATATTCTAAACATTAGGAAATGAAAGTTATTATGAGAAAGAAATATCCCTTTTTAATTTGGTTGAAATGAAATAAACATTAGATAATTAATTGGGTAATAAGAATTGTGATTTTTTTTTCCTTGCAAAAGCTGAAAAACAAAAAAAAACAAAAAGTAACTGAAATACGTTAAAAATCACTTCAGAAACAAAAAACTGCTATAAAAAAAAAGAAAAAATGAAAACAGGGTTAAATATGCATAAAAATTGGGGGGGGGGTGGGGGGCGCGGGATTAATATGGCCCCAATTTGAACTTAAAATATGTTCAGTTATTGTAGTTGAAGACTAGGTGCTTTGCATGATGTACAACATTCGTACTTTGAAATGCAAAGCACCAGCTGGTCTTGAAAATTACAAATCTTAAGTGTATGTCATAAACCAATTTAACAGATTACAAAAACAAAGATACAGATTCGTTCTTTTTTAATTCTCCATTTGCTCTTCTTTTCAGGAGTACCATCAAACATGTCTTCAATCCAGAAGCCTACAAAGAAGATTTTTAAACACTGAACTCATTACAATTACGAACATCAAATATAAATATCTTCTAAAACAAGTTAGAAAAGAAATAAGAACATAATTGAATTATATTATTTTGATCCCCAAAAAACTAATGATATCACCTCAAAAATTACCCTGGACCACATTGTCGTGCAACGCACGTGCTTCGTACTAGTACATGAAAGTGGAAGAATATGTCTATAACTCGGATATGACTCAAAGTTTGTTCTTTTTTTTACATAAGGACACGGTACAAATTTTCAACTCCTCTCCTTCTCTTTACACAAGAACACAGCCCCATCGCCACACATACAACCACCACTTTCATGCCACAATTACAATTATACACACAAGTATTACCCCCACTACACTACCGATGCCAAACAACCACCATTTGCCACCACTTGACCTATTTATATGCTTAATCCCATATAAACAACCACCACCATAACTCTATTTCGTGAAATCCTTCAAGCAGCTTGAAAAAGATAATAAAGGCGCAAGCTGACACAGTCATCAGGAGGACTAATTTAGGACATGGAACTCTGGTTTAGCCATTTAGGATGTAGTGACGGCGACGGAGATGGCTACTGATCACGAGCGGTGGTGGCCAGTCTAATCTTTGGTAATCTTAGATCCAATATTCAGCCTCACCGAGATGGCGGTTAACGGGATGCGACAACAACGAACCAACAGTGACGGTGACAAACCGCCAGCTGCGGTGACGTTGACCAACTGCCCCCGCCACAATACCCTAGCACCACATGCGTCACTATAGCCACCACTGCACCTTAATGAACCACCAAACAACAGTGATGGCGGCCATCCGTCACTTGCATCTAGATGGTCTAAATTCTAGATCATAGAGAGACAGAGAGACAGAGAGAGAGAATGGGGTTGAGGAGTGTAATAAACTCTTGGTCTCATTTGTCTAGAACTTGATAATCATTGTCAAGCCATTGTTTAATGGCCTAGATGAGCATTGAATAGCTACTTATCGTGAATGGAAGTCAAACAGTCAAACGGAGGTCAGAGATCCTTGTAGCATCCTCGAATTTCTTCAAGCTTAGAACTCTTGCAAGATAGGAAAAAGCACCTTAAAGGCAAGCCAATAAAATGTGATGCCACCTCCTGTGAAAGGCAAATGTACATATTTTATTTTATCTTTTGTGGGAATGGCTGTGACTCTTTAACTTGCATTGATATGAAACAGTGAATTAGAAAATGTTACTGCAACCCACCCCCCTTCTTGTGGGAGTGGCTACGACTCTTTAACTTTCATTGATAGGGGACAATGAATTAGAAAATAAGTATTGCACAACCCCCCCCCCCAACCAACCCCTACTTACTGAAACAAAATCGTATTTCATTATCGCTTTCCTTCATTTTAAGTAAGTTGGCCCATGGTAGAAACTAGGGCTGTATAAGAACCGAGTTCGAGCCGAACATGGGTGTGTTCGAACTCGGTTCATTTAAATTTGGGCATGTTCGAGCTCGGCTCGAGTTCGTTAAGAGCCAAAATATTAACGTTCGAACTCAGCTCGAGTTCGTGAGGGTGAGACTTGGGCTTGGGTCGCTTAACTCGTTTAACAAACGAGCCGAACTCGAGTTCGATTACTCGGTCGCATTCATGTTCAATTCCAATAAAATCTCTAAAACCTACTCAAAATTCTCAAATCGTTCAAGCATAATTAATAAAAAAAATGATAAATAGAAGATACAGGAGGGATGTAGAATCAATAAAAAAACACAGATCTATGCATTCGAGGTTGAGCCCTTGGCTTTGCAGGCGATAACTTTGTAGATTGGAAACTTGGCTTTGAAGGCGATGGCTTTGCAGCTTTAAAGGTTGAATCCGATGGCAGGTTGAGTCCGGCGTCTGGGAGATGATGGCGGCCAAGACGGTGGCGTGATGTCCGTTTGTGAAGACTGAAGAGAGAGAGAGAGAGAGAGGGTTTATGCGCGATCTGCGCGCGCGCGCGCGCGCGCGTGTGTGTGTGTGGCGAGGTGGGGGACAGAGAGTGTGGCTGTGTGAGTGAGTGCAGAGTGTCTTGTTTGGTTTACGTTTTAGTTTGAGTTTATATAGTTAGGGTTTTCAAGTGTTTGGGCTTATCTAGGGGTTGGGCTTTATTTTTATAAATGGGCTTGGGGTTTTGAGCTGACTTAAAGGCTTGGGATTTTGGGCTGACTTAAAGGCTTGGCCTCCACTTTAAAATTTAATTTATGTGATTTATGTAATCATTAATTTTGTAAACATATTATAATTAATATATTATTTCAACGAGTTGTTCGCGAACATGTTTGTCAATATTTTAGTGTGTTCATGTTCGGCTCGTTTAATAAACGAACCCTAAAAACTTGTTCATGTTCGGTTCGTATATTATATGAACGAACACGAATGAGTTCTGTGAAGAACGAACCACGAGTCGTTCATGAACAGCTTGGTTCATTTACAACCCTAGTAGAAACGCCTCTGAGAGAGATAATAAGAAAACCAACCTTCTTCGTTAAATCTCTCTCTCCTCTTATACGTTTCCATCACTACTGACGGGGTTCCCAGTGTGTGGTGATGTGGTAGTTAGATTAATCTATTAGCTAGGGTTTTCTTGTAAATCTAAATGGTTTGGTGAGCTAGACGGCTTGCAATCAATCAAGTGGGTTATTCTTTATTTTTCGGTATCGGAGTAATGTTGGAGTTGCAATGGGGTTAAGCTGTCATTTTTTGGGTGTTGCATGAGTAGGTTGTGGTGGTCTTCGGCTGGGGTTTTAATTCTTCACCACTGGTGTCTGTGTATGACGGCCCTACCTCGGGTTAGAGATGGGTAGGTGAGACTAGAGTTTTGTTTTCTTCTGGGGTTAATATTTTTCTGTCCCCCCCACTCTACTCTCCCAGTTGTTCCCCCTTCTCCTTTGCCTTAGAAAGGTTTAATGGATGTGCTGGTTTGGTAGCTGTTGGGCCATAAAGGTTTGGTTTTGTTGGTTTCCGATGGTGAGGGGTCTTTCAATTAAAGATTGTCGGGGGACTTAAGATTGCAGGTTGCTCCTTATGGTTGTTTGAGTCTCGGCCGGAGGTTATGAGGGATAAAGTTCAGTTTTTTAGATGAAGGTCACTCGGAGATGGTTGATCGCAACTTGGTTGGTGGTTAGTTGTTCTGTTATTGTGTTGTTTTGGTCTCGCATGTGTGTGAGGGAGCTCTCTTTCTCTATATTTCTTTGTGTGTGTGTGTGTGTGTGTGAGATAGAGAGAGAGAGAGAGCGAAAGAGAGAAGGCATCACATACCACCTCCATAGCACCACGGGAAGCCCCGCCGCTAAGCCAACTATTGGGATTAAAGCAGCAGTAACAACTACATTTCTAGTGCAGTGTCAAGTGTGAATTAAAGAGATCAACGTACCAAAGCTCAAACCAAGATATAAACTAATTTTTTTCAGATTCAGCAGTAATCAAGCACTCAAGAGCAAGATTGAACACAATGATTTTGTGTGGTAAAACCCAGAGGGAAAACCTCCACTATTTAAGTAATGAAACGTTACAATCTTTCTCTCAAGTTTTACACAAACTTGAGCTATTCCACACTTATAAAGAGTACTGCAACATGTTACCTCTTTAAGGTTGTGAGCCCATCCCGTGGCGGCGATGACTTTAAAGTTGTGAGTCCATCCCGCTGCGAGGGGTCCTCGTGCAGAAGCCCCCCGTGATTGTGACGGTGATGACTTTAAGGTTGTGAGCCCATCCAAGGACCTGCTCCCGTCCCAAAGTGACCCTGGGGTCATCGCTCTGGTGGTTTCGACGATCAATAATAGCATGAGTGGACATGCTCACAACTCAGTGCTCAGAGTCCGCGGTGAGGGGTCCTCATGCCAGATCCCCCCGTGATTGTGACGGCGATGGCTTTAAGGTTGTGAGCCCATCCCGTGGCGGCGATGACTTTAAGGTTGTGAGTCCATCCCGCTGCGAGGGGTCCTCGTGTCGGAGCCCCCCGTGATTGTGACGTCGATGGCTTTAAGGTTGTGAGCCAATCCCGTGGCGGTGATGACTTTAAGGTTGTGAGCCCATCCCGCTGCGAGGGGTCCTCGTGCCGGAGCCCCCCGGAACCATGTAACATGATTGTGGCGCGTGGGCGTGGCGACTACCGTCGCGAGACAATACATGGTGTCGGGGAACGTTATGAAAGTGGCACGGCGCATGGGCGCGGAGACGAGTGTTAAAGAACGTGTAGTTAATAGTTGTCCCGGAGACGGTACCTAGATGATAATGCACGGCCACGAGTGACAGTTGTCGCGGTGACGACGTGAAGACGACAACGAACGTCATGCGACCACTGGTGGTGAGTGAGCACTGTAGAGTGCGTTGAGTGAGATGCCAGAGGGGTCAGCAACCCCCCCCCCCCCCCCAAAGACAAGGGTGGTCGATCCCATCCTTAAAGAGGGTGGTCGACCCCCCTTTAAAGAGGGTGGCCGACCCCCTCTTTTAAGGGGGTGGCCGACCCCCTCTTTTAAGAAGGTGACCGACCCCCTTCTCATGGAAGTGGCCGACCCCCTCGGGGGATTTGCGTTCTTCCAAGCAACGATTGCGACAGACAACCTGATTGCCTGTGAATGTTCGAAAGGAGATGCACTTTGACCGGCTTATGGCGTTGAATAATTGATTGGCGAACGGGTGATGTGTCGCGCCAAATGGGTCCCTTAGCGGGCCCTGGGGTGTGATCTGAATAGGTTAGGAACACAATGGAGAAATCACATAAATAGAATGAAAAAACTTGGTATGAAGTTGCTTCAATTCCGTGATGGAATACATAGCAACACCATTCAAAACAGCATTAGTCTTGAGTATGAAATTAACATTTTTATCCTTTCACACAGTTGCTGCTCGTCTTCCCTCTTTCTCTGTTTTTTCCTAATTTTCCATCTTCTCTCAAAACAAGTCCCGAAACTCTTTAGAGACCAAGACAAAGGCATGTCACTTTGTCTTCCCTGAGCTATAAAGGCTAAAGTAAAAGGATATTTACTCATGGTGCCAAGACCATGGTAATCTCAGCACCAACATGATGAGCGATGCCCAGCCGTCTTGCCACCATGAAGAAGTACACGCTGTTTTCGTGCCACCACGAAGAACCATGCCTCGCTAGGTAACCACCATGGCCACCACTAACTAGCTTTGATCTTATTTCCTCTGGGCCAATCGACCCACACAACCACCACAAAACTATCTCAAAACCGCCACCTGCAATCATCAATTGCCACCCTCAATCACCTCAAAACTGCAGCACCACCGTGTATTAGCAACCGCCACCCACAACCGCCACCTCAATCACCATAACATCACCATTACCGTTGAGGCCCACAACTCTACTGGTGGTGGTGCCATGGTGATCCACATCATTCGGTTCGACAGGGCTGTCTGCAACAAAATAGAAACAAACCAAGAATGAAACGTCTAATTTTTGTGGAAGCGGTGGGCCACAGAGGTGGTGGTATGGTTCGAGGGAGCAGTGGTACTGGATTTCGTGGAGACGGTGATAAATGGAAGGTATAGATTTCTCCTAGCAGAAAAGGGGCAATCCACATTCTCTGATCGACATTGAACCTGACGAGTTGGAACCATTATGGTAATTGTTAGAACTTTTTGGGGTTTTAGGGGGCATTATGATAAATATCCATATCAACAGAAATCATGTTTAAGGGAAAAACAAGAAAACATATGTGAAAAGCCAAGTAAACGAAAGCGTATCCCATTTGAAAATTGATATAAAAACCAATAAGATTACATAAGAAAAATAACATTGAGTCCTTTTTTGAAAAGTATAAACGAATAACATTGTGTTTTTGCTTTGAAAATGAATATATATAGTATGAAAATAAACAATAAAAATAGAAAAAATGAGAAATTTAAACGAACAAGCCCACAATATTATTCAAATGGAAAAAGAAAAGAAGCATGAACAAGAGGGAGCTACTTTGTTCGTTGACTCGTAAGTATTTGTCTTTATTGTCCTATCAATCACCCAACTCAGAAGGCCCAAGAGAGCCACAATGATGTTTACGAGATGCGATTGCGTGCAAGGCAAAGGACCATAATCTTGCCGTACAAGATGTGATCACACTCGAGTGTTGTTGGGCGCATATGGATCACCCAGTATCTCTTTGATCACATTGTTGGATCGAACGGATCAATTTTTCGGCAGATTGTGACCATTTATTGTGGGGATTACATATTTGGTTTTAGTGACTATTTTTGTTCTACACTCTAAAGAGCACACAGAACATCCTCAAAATAGACTTTTGAATTAGTTGTCACATATGATCCTAGTATTGCCTAGCAAAATGGGTGGGTGGGTTTGGTTTGGGTCAAACAAGTGGCTAACCCATTTAAAACCATTTATTAACAGGTTAACAAGATCAATCATTAAAGCAATTTGTTTAACCAAGTATCTCAACTTTGACACGACCCAATTCAATTTCTGAAGCGACTCAATTTCTGACCTGACTCTTTCACTTTATGACTTCAGAATTTTTAATAATTTTTCTGCATATAATGAAAAACTTAGCAAACTCCCACCCACCAATGAAACTTTGTCAATCTTACTTTTGCCCTCCAAATTGTCCCTAAAATTAAAAAAAACCCTTCACCGACAACCTCCCTCTGACTGCATTAGCACCTAAAACAACAAACACGTTCTGACGTTTCTTAGTCCTTTTCTAACAACCCCGGAAATATAACTGCACACAATATATGCAACTACTGTGAATTTCTCCATAAAATACGTTAACAAAAATATTAACACCCAAGGAATGACAATGGCGACATTGGGAAAGGGCTAAAACCTCATACTTGCCAAGAAAGAGAAAACCCAATTCTTGAATTTGAATCCATATATACACAGGAGCAGGGGGGGCGGTGGCAATGGTGGAGGGTGTTGGATTGTCCGTAATTGGTGCATCGAGATGGCGACGATGTTAGACGAGGATGTACATGGGACAACGGTGGTTATGAAGCAGTTGAGGCAGATAAACGTAGACAAGCGGCAACGATGGCATTGGAATTTGTGGCGTCAGCCCATAGGGTTTGTGGCAGTAGTGACCGTGGAGAGCGAGTGACAATGATCGCAGTTTGTCCGTCGTCGAAGGGTGGAGATAACGATGGGCCGGTAGTGATGGAAATGCAGTGACGGCTAACTGAGGTCATGTTAGTTTTCGGAGGAAAGGACATATTAGAGTAAAAAGAAAGTCAAAAAGAGTTTAAGGGGTAAATGGATATCCATCTATGATTCATGCAAGTCAGGGGACTCATGAGTTGCAATGTAGTCAACCCATTTTTCCAGCCCAATTGTCCCACACAGCCACCACAAAACTACCTCAAAACCGCCACCCACATTCATCAATTGCCACCTTCAATCATCAATCGCTACCCTCAATCACCTAAAAACTGCAGCACCACCATGAATCACCAATCGCCATCCACAACAGCCTCCTCAACCACCATAACATCACCCTGATCGTTGATCCCTGCACCTCTACAGCCGGTGGTGCCATGGTGATCCAACCCCATTTGGTTCGACAGGGCTGTCTACAACAAAATGGAAACAATCTGAGAATGAAAGGTCCCATTTTTTGGTAGAGGCGGTGGTACTGGTTCCGTGGAACGGTGGTACTGGGTCTCGTGGAGGCGGTGATAAATGGAAGGTATAGATTTCTCCTAGCAAAAGATGGAAGGTCCAGATTCTTTTGAAGGAGGGACATGGAACCTGATGAGTTGGACCTAATAAGGCAACTGTCAGAACTTTTTGGGGTTTAAGGGGGCATTACGGCAAATAACCATATCAATAGTTAGCCTATTTACCGAAAATATGAGAAATTTTTTTTTGAAAAACCACGTAAACGAACGCGTATCCCATTATAAAATGGGTAAGAAAACCAATAAGATTACATTAAGCAAAATATATATTGAGTCCTTTTTTAAAAAGCATAAACGAGCAATATTGTGTTTTTGTTTTGAAAACGACAACACATGGTGAAAATAAAAAACAAAAATTAAAAAATGAAAAGTTTAAACGATCAGGCAATATTTTATAAATGGAAAGAGAAAAGAAACATAAGCAAAATAGGGAAGAGACATACTACTTTGTACATTGACTTGTAAGGATTTGTCTTCGTTGACCTATCACTCGCCCAACTCAGAAGATTCAAGAGAGCCACAGTGGTGCGTTACAAGATGGGGATCGCGCGCAAGGGCTGCTAAGGGCCACGATGTTGCCGTACAAGATGTGATCACACTCGAGCACTGTTGGGGCCTTATGACGAGTTTTTGCCCTCAATAATCTATTTTTAATATTTTATTACCTCTTTATCCCGTTTTGAATCTTATTTACCTATCTAACCCACTTTTGAAAAACGTGGTTTCAAACCACGTTTTCAAGAGAAGAAAATGTGGTTTGAAACAGAGATTTCTTTTGAAAACATATGAATTTTGAAATGATTTCCTTGAAAACGTGGTTTGAAACCACATTTTCTTCCCTTCAAAACGTGGTTTGAAACCACGTTTTTCAAAAGTGGGTTAGATAGGTAAATAATGTTCAAAATGGGGTAAAGAGGTAATTAAATATTAAAAAAAGATTATTAAGGGTAAAAACTCGCCTTATGGCCAGCGCAACATCCTTTCCATCACATTGTGACCGTTGATTCTGGGAATTGCATATTTAGTTTGTTGACTACTTTTTAGTGTACACTTAAAGAAGTCGACTCAAAATAGACTTTTAATTAGTTGTAAGATATGATCCCAGTTTGGCAATGCAAAATGGGTATGTGGATTGGATTTGGGTCAAATAGGTGCTCACCCATTTAGAATCATTTATTTCTGAGTTAACTTGGTCAATCATTAAATATGTTGGTTTAACTCATTATCTCCACATTGACCCATTTACCGAGAGACAATCCGAGTTTTGACATGGCTCGTTCACTTTTGACTTTAAATTTTTAGGTTTTTTTTTTATGTTTATAATAAAAAAAGTTAACAAACTCCAACCACCAATACAATTTCCCCAATCTTACTTTGCCCTCCAAAATTGTCCCTCTAATTCAAAAAACCCTTCACCTGCAACCTCCCTAACTGCATTAACGCCTACAAAAACAAACATATTTTGGCGTTTCTTAGGCCTTTTCTAACAAGTCTAAAAAATGTAAATGCACACAATATAGCAATTACTATGAATTTCTCCATAAAATATTTTGTCCATAAGGAATAACAATGGCGACAATGGGAAAAGGCTAAAAGCTCATACTTTTCAGTAAAAAGAAAATCCAGTTCCTGAATTTGAATTCAAATTTCCATAAAAAGCAGTGGTGGTGGCAGTGATGGAGTGTGGATTGTCCATAATTGGTACATTGAGATGGCAACAATGTTAGATGAGGATGTAGTTGAATGGATGGGGTGGTTAGAGGGCAATAGCGACGACAAAACGTGAGCAAGCAGCAGCAACAATGGCGTGTGGTAAGGGAGTGGCGGAATTGACAGTGGAGAGCGAGCATCAGTGGTCGTTGTTTGTTCGTCGTGGATGGGTGGAGATGACGATGTAGGTAGGTGAGGAGTGGCGCCGGCAGGCGACATCACTGGTGATGGAGATGCAGTGACGGCAACGGCGGTCTTAGTGGTTTTTGGAGGAAGCGAGAGATTAGGGTAAAAAGTCAGTCAAAACGCATTTAAGGGATATATGTAAACCAGCGGGCTCAAGTGTTGCAAGGCACTCAACCCATTATACCCAATTATGTAAATGGATGATATTGGATGACTTTTAGGTGAAAGGATTTTGACGGGTAAATAGATTTGGGTTATGATTCTCACCTCTAATCCTAGATGATCCAATGATCAATGGTTGAAAATGAGAGTCTTAATAGTTAATCTTGTCGATTAAGTCATGCTCAGCGTTCAGAGTTGGGAGGGCATGATGGAGGGAAACGTGAAACTTGCACGGCGTAGCCAAGAGGCAGATCGCTAAAAAGTGCCAGTACATGGTCAGATAAATGTCTCAAGCGAAAAATAACGGCTCAAAATCAACTTGTCATGTCTCTAAGCATATATGCCATTGCAAATCAGAGTGAAAACTACATGGATTTCACAAAATAACAGGAAAAATGATCGAATTGGAAAGGAAGCTTACAAAGCTGGCCCAAGCAACTATAATATGTCCTGCCATTGCTGCGGCTACTAGCTCTTTTGGCCATTAACTAGATTGTTACACAGAACATGGAACTCAGAAGTAAGGGAAAAAAGTTACGACGCAACTGAATTAGGTGTTTCTGCCTCGATAGATAACAGAGCAATGTGTACTTTGTCTATCCAACTGTCCAGCCAATCGCGTAAAGATTTGATCTGCGGAATCCCCAGCACTCTTGGTTGAACCCACGAAACATGAACTGTCCCCTCAACTTGATCAATAATCCCCTCGATACGATGAACCTGCAAATCCCATAAGGTAAGTTTTCTTTGGCCTCTCTGGAGAATGAATAGAATGTAATAACATGCACACAGACTAAGCAAGTAACATCGTATTTAAAGGAAAAAAACTACCGTATCAAGCAAACATGGTAATTCAAAATCATGGACATACAAACAATGGCTGCCATTTCCAAGACAAGCACAAAGTTATCCAAATCAGTGAGCTTAACCATCAAAATGAGACAGAAGGGGGAGCACTCTCGGAAAGCAGAGAGGTTACTGGTAGCACTGTTATTACTTCAAAATGACACTGTACCAGAGGAAACTACGTGTCTTCATGGAGGCAGCAGGAATTACAGACACTATGAGTTATATTCTCCCGTCCCTAATTAATAGATCATGTTTAAATTGCAAGCTTATTTAATATATGAGTCATATTTTATGAGTTTTTCATTCTACCTCGAGAAAGAAAAGAGAGAGTGAGGAAGAAAATAGGCCAAGAGAGAGAGAAAAATGGGTTACTAGAGGATTGAATATGAATAGAAGACACAAAACGGAGTAAAAATATGTAAGAAGGGTAAACAATAAAAAAAAAAAAAAAGACCGTTTGAATTTTTTTTAAATTAAGAAGTGATAATATTTTTGGGACAATCAAAAAAAAAAATTAAGGTCAATCGATTAGGGATGAATGGACGATCATTTAGTACTGATTAAGGCTAAATAAGAGCTAGAGGGTAATGGACAAAGATGAAGCCTAAAACAAACTCCGCTGAGAGGGCATGTGTTTCAAGAGGAGCCAGAAACAGACTTTGTGAGATGTGATTCATGTGGGTATTCACTTTTTTCTTACAGGTGCAACAAGTATCCTCAGTTTTCTCTCTTTGCCTCGTTTTTTACTTTTTATAGATCAGAAGAGAAAACCAGTTTTAAAGGAATTGGGGATATCAAAGGAACAAATGATTTAAAGGTTTTGGCTGCCGATAGAATTTGGAGAACATAGGATGCTTAATCGATTTACATACATAAAGGTTAAATAAGAGCTAGAGGGTAGAGAACATAGGATGCATAATCGATTCGTGACCACATTGACAATTTATGGAACATAGGATACAGGTTCCATAAATCGTCAATGTGGTCATGATTACATGCTATGGTTTAGAGGTGAAAGCGTAATTTGGTTAAATTTTAAGGACTCAATGCAAATCAACCCTTTTTCTGTCATCCAAAATTAGACATTTTGGTCTTTGGTTGGTCAAATATCACCAATTAGATGCAAAAATTTACAACCTAAAGCTGATACCCGAATAAGTTCTCGTAATTTGGTGGGGTGGGGTTGGGGGGGGGGGGGGGGTGGACATCGCACTGAAATATATGGTTCCAAAATATCCATTTTGATGGGTACCAACTACGGGGCATCAAGGATGGGATGAGGCATAGAAAACGAATCAAATACCTAGCTCTCACTAGTATTGTAGTGAGAGCCATGGACCGGATAAGAGGAGTAGTTTATAAAACTGCATTGCCTTAACACTCGCGAATGGGGGATCTCCCAAAAGCCAGATCCAATGGATTTGAAAGTTGAAGTATGCTCATATACGAGTCTAGATGATGTGTTATCCTAAGTTGCGAGAAAAATCTTAGACAAACGTCAACTTACACAGGACTTAGCACTCATCGACGGGGGATCTCTAAAGCTGAATCCAAAGGATTTCATAGTTTCCTTGGTACAAAGTTGGTATAATGTTGTTTTTTATTGATTACAACATATACTTTTAGAGTTCCGTCATTTTCGCAACTTTTTCCTGTTATTTTTGTACTTACGCCAAATATTTCCCTAAGTTTTCGAATTCACCCTTTTGCATCCCTGCCAGTTGTTCGGGACTTACACTTTATACCATATATATGTCTTCGACTTTAGACTTTTTGCGCGTGTAATTAGAGAAAGCGGATGAGATGGTCTAGACTAAAATTCATCGAGTACATACAGCTTGGTTGTCTTCTCCATTGTGCAGACTTCACCGTGGCAGGACGATGAGCACCACCATTTTCAGGGGTGCACATAAAGGTCCTTAAAGGTGCACCATCGTTGTCATGGGGTGAAGAAGATTCTTAAATTTGTCCCAGTAATGCCTGATATTTTGTCATTGAATGGACTGTGTGCAGTGAAAGGAAACCACCCACGTTCTCTCGAAGAAAATAATTGAGTCGTCACATCAGGCGTGAGTGTTGGGCAGAGATCCGTCCCAATTTTCAAAGTTAAGGCTACCAGTCGGCTGATGGTTAATTACTACGGACAAGTCAGTCAATAGCTAAAGAGGACAAGCTGGTCAATATCCAGATTGAAGATGACAATCGAAGGTGCAAGGAATCTGAAGGCTGATGGGCAAACTTGTCATTTGCGGTAACAGAGGGCCAAAACTTGTTCTTTGAAGCTACACGACTCTCTTATTATCCAAATATATATATATATATATGAAAATATATTTTTTTTCAATTTTCAAAAAATAATTAAAGGGCAGCTTAAATTTTTTTTTTTACAAAAACAAGTAAGTATTTTATAACTCAATTTTTTTTTTGAGTTTTTTTTTTTTTTTGTTATTTGATAACCCATTTTTTATTTTAAGTCTTTTTTGTGGTGGTTTGTGGTGGGGTGTGGTGGTGGCTGACGGTGGCTGGTGGCTGCCGGCGGTAGTCGCCGGCAGTGGCTAACGGCGGTGGGCGGTGGCTGCCGACGGTGGGATGGGGATGGTGGTGGTCTAAAAAAAAAACCAAACTGAAGAAGGAAAAAATAAAGATTACCTAATGGAAATTTTTTTTTTCATTTCTAAAACTGATTTTTTTTTTTGTGTCAAACAAGACATAAGTATCGAGTTCTTTGAGACCGATACAAGTTGTAAAGTGTAATCATTTGAGATATCTGAAGGCTGCCTCACTAGCTAGAAGCTAACTGGGAATGACAGAGATTGCAGTAACCTTCTTGCTTAACGAGCTAGTAATCTTCCTCCATGACGAAGAAAGTCGTCTTGGAGGTGTTCGGGAGGAAACCCGAGTACATGTCTGATGCTAAGGAAGAGAGTGATCCCCGGCTACAGGTATGGATTACACAAGTGCGAGATGTTGCTTATGGCACCGAAGACATCCGTACAAATGCACGCGACACGATGCAATTTTATTTTATTGTCAACATTCAAACATGTACTTTGACGTAGTGGAATTGTATCAAAATTCCAAAAAGAAAAAAGATTGAGTTTCAATATACTCCCTCCGTCCCTTAAAAAGTGATCAAATTTCCTTTTTGGGCCGTCCCACAAAAAGTGATCACTTCCAAATTAGGAAATATTCAGCAGGTATTTTTACATATTTACCCTTTTTATATATTTTTTTATTCTATTTCTCACCACAATTAATTCTCTACCAACTCTTTTTCTCTCTCATGCCACCACTTTACACTTTTTTATACTATTTCTCTCTCCACATTTAACACTCTACCAACCAATTTTCTCTCTCATGGCCCACTTTCTTCCCCCCTATCTCTAAAGGGTAAAATGGGAAAGACACACAATATATAACCTAAATCCTTAATATACGTGTAAAAAAAAATGGTTCACTTAAAAAGGGACGGAGGGAGTAGTATATAAGCTAATAAATGCATGCATTTTATGTATAACAATTAACTTCAGTCAATTAGATAATTTTCAAATAAAAGAGCCCACTACTTAACACAAATAGAATCTTATTGACAATAATTGTTAATTCATATTGAATAAGCAATTTTTCCATAATGTTGATTCTATCATTTTTTTGTCCTTGACTGTTTTGCGTATAAAAAATATGATAAAAGTATTTGCATATTAATAAACCTAACAGGGCAATTGTCAGAATATTTTGGGGTTTTAGGGGGCATTATGGCAAATAACCATATCAATAATTAGCCTATTTACAGAAAATAGGAGAAAAAAATTGTGAAAAGTTAAGTAATTGAACATGTGTCCCATTAGATATAAAAAAACAATAAGATTACATTAAAAATATATATAGAATTGAGTCCTTTTTTAAAAAGAGTAAACAAGTAATATTGTGTTTTTGCTTTGAAAACGAAAACATATAGTGAAAATAAAAAACAAAAATAGAAGAACGAGAAGTTCAAATGAACAGGCAATATTTTAGAGATGGAAAGAGAAAAGAAACTTAAGCGTTAGGAAAGAGACATACTCCTTTGTCCATTGACTTGTAAGGATTTGTCTTCATTGACCTATCACTCTCCCAACTTAGAAGGCCCAAGAGAGCCACAATGGTGCCTTAGCAAGATGGGATCTCGCGCAACGGCGGCAAAGGACTGCAATGTTGTCGTACAAGATGTGATCACATTCGAGCACTGTTGGGGGCTTATGGCGAGCGCAACATCCTTTTGATCACGTTGCTGGATCGAGTGGATTAATTTTTTGGTCACATTGTGACCGTCGATTGTGGACATTGCTTATTTAGTTTGGTGATTATTTTTGGTGTACACTTAAAGGAACCGACACATAACATCCTCAATATAGACTTTTAAATTAGTTGTCAGATATTATCCTAGTTTGACGCTGCAAAATGGGTGTGTGGGTTGTGTTTGGTTCAAACAGGTGGCTAATTCATTTAGAAACTATTTATTTGTGAGTTAATTTGGTCAATCATTAAATAGGTTGGTTTAACCCGTTATCTCTACATTGACCCATTTACCAAGACACAATTCAAGTTCTGACCCGGCTCGTTCACTCTTGACCTTAATTTTTAGTTTTTTTTTTTTTTTGTGTTTACAATACAAAAAAACTTAACAAACTCCAACCACGAATGCAACTTCCCCGATCTTTGCACCAAAAAAAAAAAAACTTCCCTGATCTTACTTTTGCCCTCCAAATTGTCCCTCAAATTCAAAAACCCCTTCACCTGCAACCTCCCTAACTGCATTGGCGCCTACAAAAACAAACACATTTCGGCATGTCTTAGGCCTTTTCTAACAAGCCCTGAAAATGTAACTGCATGCAATATAGCAATTATTGTGAATTTCTCCATAAAATATTTTGGCCATAATGTTAACACCTAAGGAATGACAATGGTGACAATGGGAAAAGGCTAAAAAAGTCATAATTTTTAGGAAAAAGAAAATCCAGCTCCTGAATTTGAATCCAAATTTCCACAAGAGCAGTGGCGGTGGCAGTGATGGAGGGTGGATTTTCCATTATTAGTGTATTGAGAGGCAGCGATGTTAGATGAGGATGTAGCTGAAGGGACGACGTTGATTACGGAGCAATAGAGACAAAACGCGGGCAAGCAGCAGCGACGGTGTGTGGTGAGGAATAGAGCCGGCAAGTGGCGATGGTGATGGAGATGCAGTGACGGCAACGAGGTTCTTGGTGGTTTTCGGAGAAAGGGGTAGATTAGGGTAAAGAGTCGGTCAAAAAGATTATGTAAATGGATGATTTTGGGTGACTTTTAAGCGAAAGGATTTTGACGGGTAAATAGATGTGGGTTATGATTGCCACCTCTAATCTAAGATGATCCAATGGTCCAGAGTTTTAATAGTTTATCCTGTCGATTACGCCATACTCCGAATTCAGAGTTGGGAGGAAAAGATGCAACGAAACGTGAAACTCGCACAGCGTAGCCAAGAGGCACCAGCATTACCAAAGATAGGGAATTATGGAGTTACCAATAACAAGATACTGAAAGACAAATGATTCCTCCACCAGATAGCGGATCGCAAAAAAGTGTCAGTACAAGGTCCGATAGATGTTTCAAGAGTAAAACAACCGCTTAAAATCGACCCGTCATGTCCCTAAGCATGCCACCAGAAATTAGAGTGAAAACTACCGGGAAAAGGTAGTTTTTTTCATAAAATAACAGGAAACATGATCGAATTGGAAAGGAAACTCACAAAGCTGGCCCAAGCAACTACAATATGTCCTTCCATTGGTGTGGCTACTTGCTCTTTTGGGCATTGTAAATTATTAAAGACGTCTACCACGTAACATGTAGTGGGTGTTCAAGAACATACGGTATAAAATATTCATAAAATTCCGACGAAGGATCCTTATTGTTACGAGCCTCCAACACGCTCGATCTTTATTCAAAGGTAGGAAACGGCTACTAGAATCGAGTTTTTGTCCACGAACCAAATCGTAGAGCTTGATGATAGTCTAAAGAGAGTGTCATAGGAGGAGGGATTTTTTATTTTCAAGAAAGACTTATGTATTGTGACTTTTTTTTTTTTTGAGATATAAAGAATGTGTTATTTGTTTATCTAAAACACTTAGTAGATAAATATTAGAGATATAAAAGACCGTATTTATCTAAAACACTTAGTAGATAAATATTCGCTAATTAACTGTAATAATTCTAACTAATAAATAAACATTATCTATTAGTAGACGGATAATGGGTCCACCGACTCAATTTATTAACAGGCATTAACGAGATTGTTACATAGAATATGGAATTCAGAAGTAAAGGTAAAAAAGTTACGACACAACTTAGTAGAGATATAAAGATAGTATTAGAGACTGACTTTATGTCAAACACTTAGGATATAAAAGACCGTATTTATCTAAAACACTTAGTAGATAAATATTCGCTAATTAACTGTAATAATTCTAACTAATAAATAAACATTATCTATTAGTAGACGGATAATGGGTCCACCAACTCAATTTATTAACAGGCATTAACAAGATTGTTACATAGAATATGGAATTCAGAAGTAAAGGTAAAAAAGTTACGACACAACTGAATTAGGTGTTTCTGCCTAGACAGATAACACAACGGTGTGTACTTTGTCCATCCATCTGTCCAGCCAAACGCGTAAAGATTTGATCTGCGGAATCCCCAGCCAGTGGCGGAGCTATCACCTAACGGGAGGGGGCCATGGCACCCCCCCCCCCCCTCCAATTTTTTTGGATTTATTTACTAGTTTTCTATATAATGATATTCATAATTTACATATTTTACAAAAATACCAGTATATTGTAAAAGTAATTAATTAGGGATTCCTTTTTTATTTTTGACTCTTTGTTCCGTCGGCCTTCATAATCTTCTTCTTTCTCATTCATTTGTTCCATCTTCACTCTTTCAAATTTCAAAAATGTTTATTACAAAAATTTCAAATATAAATGATCAAGGTTAGTTCTTTCTTTTTAGTTTGAATTATTGTAAAATATTGTTAACTTACACTACATGCACTATTGTACTCATATAACTAATAATCACATTAATAATATATCTATACAGTAAGTGTTAAGCTTTATTCACGCAAGATTAGTAATTTGTTGTTGATTCAACTTACCAAGTTAAACAAATCACTATGAATAAATAAAAATAATTAATAGTCAATTAAATAATTTATTTTACATTTACCCTATTCAAGGAGTTACGCTAATTATAA
Organism: Escallonia rubra; assembly: GCA_033065855.1. NCBI lineage: Eukaryota > Viridiplantae > Streptophyta > Magnoliopsida > Escalloniales > Escalloniaceae > Escallonia > Escallonia rubra. The sequence continues at coordinate 215,201 of JAVXUO010000284.1, forward strand.
TATGATCAAAAAATTTTACGCCTTTTGGCCCCTCTCGATTAGATTTTTTGGATCCGCCCCTGTCCCCAGCAATCTTGGTTGAACCCAGGAAACACGCATTGTCCCCTTAACTTGATCAATAATCCCTCGATAAGATGAATCTCGTAAGGAAAGTTTTATTTGGCCTCTCTAAAGAATGAAGAGAATGTAATAACATGCACACAAAGTAGGCAAGTAACATAGTATTTATAGGGAAAAAAGACTGCCGTATCAAGCCAACATGGTAATTCAAAGTCATGGACATACAAACAATGGCTGCCATTTCCAGGACAAGCACTAGAAACAAAGAGAAGAACAAAGTTATTTTTAATCACTGAGCTTAAGCATAAAAATTAGACAGGTCTTCTCTTAAGGGTGAGCACTCTCAGAAAGCCCAGGTTACTGGTATCACTGTTATTACTTCGAAATGACACTTAACAGAGGAAACAACGTGTCTTCTTGGAGGCAGCAGGGATTACTGACATTATGAGTTATATTTTCCCGTCCCTAATTAATAAACCGTGTTTGAATTTCATGCCTATTTAGGATATGAGTCCTATTTTATGGGTTCTCAATTTTACTTCAAGAAAGAGAAAACAAAGAGTGTTGAAAGAAAATAGGTCAGGAGAGAGAAAAATGGGTTGATAGATAATTAAATATGGAGAGAGTACATAATACAGTGTAGAAAGAAATGTAAGAAGGGTAAACATGAAAAGAAAGAAAAAACAAGTACGGAATCTTTCTTAATTTAAAAAATGATCAAAAACAAAAAAAAAATTGGAGACAATCAAAATAAAAAATAAGGTTAATTAATTAGGGACGAATGGACTATCATTTAGTACTTATATAGTGCTTTACTCAGATGTGTTTCATGTGGACGTGAGTATTCACTTTTCTTAGAGTTGAGGGTCAAAGTGAGGATCATGATTTTAAAAGACGAACGACGAGGAAGACACTTTGTGATTTTCAATGACATCGCATTGAAATGGATGGTTCTGAAATATAATCAATTCCTTGGAGAAAAAATGGAGTAAAGCATGGCTCCATTTTGATGGGTACCAACAATGGGGCATCAAGGATGGGATGAGGCATAGAAAATATTTCAAATCCCTAGCTCTCACTAGTACTGTTGTGAGAGCCATGGACAGTTGTGAGAGCCATGGACAGGATAAGAGAGCAATTTGTAAAACTGCATCGGCTTAACACTCACGAATGGGGGATCTCCAAAAAGCCAGATCCGATGGATTTGAAAGTTGCAGTATGCTCATGTACGAGTCTAGATGATGCGGACTCCTAAGGTGCCAGAAAAACCTTAGACAAATGTCAACTTACACTGGACTTAGAACTTATGGATGGGGGATCTCTAAAGTTGGATCCAAAGGATTTAAAAAGTTGGAGTATGCTTCTCTATGAGTATTGATGATCTATTATCCCAAGTTGCGAGAGAAAGTTTGTTAGCGTTTTCTAAAATATTGTATAAAAAAAATTTGGTTCATTTTGTGTGTCAAAATAATGAAAGGAAGGAATCGCCTTATTATGAGGCGCAAAAGGTGATTAGACGCCTTAAAGTTATTGTGATAGAATCTGGAGCGTCGGTGTGAAGAACTGGTGCAATGGTTCAAGTCGGATAAGATCCGACCGTTAGCAGCTGGTTGGTTACACTTGCAAGAGCTGGGATATAACCCGAACGGTTGCACCTGTTGGACAGCTGAGTGGTGCCGGTTCAAAGAGACACATGTTGGAAGCTAGTTAGTTACTGGTTCAGAATCTGAACCACTAAACTTAACGGTTTCTGATCTAATGGTTCAGATTGATTGGGTCCATGGTGAAAGGGTATAATCCTTGGTGACCAGCCATTAGTGCTCTATTAATAGAGCATAATGGTCAGATGTTTGATACCATATAGTAAGCCTCTACTCTTTTTGTTTTTCTTCTTTTCTACAGATCTTCTACTAAGAACGAATTTATGCAGAAATCTTTCTTGTAAAAGCATTATCCAGATTTTCATACACCAATCTGTGGGGTAAATATTGTTTGTGCAAACGCTATTTATTAGTGAGCTTCATTGTATCTTGGAGGATATTTGTCGGCAACCCGCTGCACGTCATTTTTTATGGGGGTAAATATAAACTTAAAGAAAGAGTTTTACAACGTGCTTCGAAACCAATCTCTCTTTCAATCACGAAGCCATACCATATCACCACCAACAAAGTTTAGAAAGACGTTCATTATCCCAGAACTTGCATCGACTTAACTACTGATTTATTAAGTCTCATCAAACAATACAGAGAATATCAGACCCATTTGAAATCCACGTGTTCTTCGTATTGCTAATCTCTTAAAGGCAGACATCTAAAAAAGACACTGCTTTGCCTGGTCCCCAGCAAGTTATCTGGAGAGGTGTCGTTGTTTACAATGTTTTTGTGCTTAGTTCTAGAGGCTCCATTCTGGCATGGGCCTTCTAACTGTAGTCGATTCAGAAGTTTTTTTTTTTGTTGGGATCTAATACGGGAAATTGCCTTTACAGTTTACTTATATCTTGGTATAATGTTGTTTTTTATTGATTGGAGCATATACTTTTAGAGTTCCAGCATTTCGCATTTTTTTTTGTTATTTTTGTACTTTCATCAAATACTAGCTTTTATCTCGTGCGTTTCATACGGATGATCATATTTCTCAAAACAAAATTTGTGGCAACTTTTGGCTGTAGCTTTAGGCTGTAACCCCTTCCCCCCGTCCCTGGTGATAGTTAATTTTTCAATAATTACTTTTAGTGACAAAATATTAAAAAGGTACTGCGAAGAAGATGACTCAATAAATGTAACAAACAACATTTAGTGACAATTGCTACATTAAAGTAAATTTATAGTTGCACCAAAAATATTTCCTTCCGAAAGTAAGGATTGTCCAATTATTTAGATTTTGTATTGACCAAATACGTTATGTTATAAAGAGAATATTAGGTACAATTGAGGTAATTTATATCATCACATTGCCTAGAATAATACACATGGTATATATTGTATTATTGTTAACTTAAAAATAATTAATTGCTAGTATTGCCGAAGCATGAAAGGAATATACACGGCTAATATCTAAAGCAACGTCATTTTAGTGGTCCTATTTTTTCGTGGAGGACAAGTAGTTTAGGAATAACACAATCAAATAGAATTTTAACATAGAGAGATAAGAGGATAAGATTTATGAGAAAATGAGAGTGATGTGAGAAGATAAAATGGAGATTTGCTGGATTAGGGGTTTCAGTCAGGGATTTTCATAATGAAATGAGTGAATCTAGTCAATTTGAAAAAGAAATAGTAGAAATGAACAAAGTTATGGAGAGAAGAGAAAAAGATAACGCGTACGTGAGAGAAAGAAGCAATGATAAATAGAATTGATCAAAATTAACTTTTCTTAGTTTAGATGGCAAAAAGAGAGATTATCCAAGTGAGCGGTGGCTTGACATACTTGAGAATAGTTGGGAAATCAGATTTTTATTTGATTAATGAGAAAATAATAATTTTGGAAGCTTGATTAAGGCTATAATTGCGAATTACTTTTAAAATTTAAATTGGTAAGATAACTTTAACAGATTTGTGAGATAACATAATTCAAAAATAGAAAGTGATAATCGTAAGTGATTAAAATCGGTCTCATATCACAATAAATAAAATTCATGTGGCAAAAAAAGAGAATGTTCACATAAGCGATGACTGGACAAAATTCTCTCAGCTTCGACTTTCATATATATATATATATATATACACACACACACACACACACAGCCTCTTGTTCGGGACTTACACTTTATACCATACTAGCTAATAAGCCCGTGCAAATGCACAGGTCTGATTATAACTTGATTCTCATTGATTATATATTTCATTATAGTCAATTACGTTTCGAATAAAAAATTAACAATAATATTGTGATATCCAAAGACATTAAAATCAGAATTAATTATTTAAAAACAAAGAACATTGTTAATTAGCAAGTTAAAACATCACCAAATGAAACCACCAAAAGCACAATTATTGTCACTATAACCATCGATCATCACTGCAATTACCGCCTCTACCACCAGGTTATTGTTATCATGACGACCATCGCCGTTATCGTCTCACCATCACTTGTCACCCCAACCACTACTATAACTACCACTATCACGTGTGAAGCAGCCCTCCCACCTTTAACATCACCACCACCCCCGCCGACACTATTGCATGTACCACACCTTTTACGTCGCCACCGTTCCTGTTGAAACTACCATTACATAATTGTTAGTCTATTACCATCTGTTGCTGCTAAAAATATGCTCGGCGTACGTTGCGGAACCCGAGTCTGGACCGATGACCTGCAAGACAGAAAACGAGTGACCGCCCGATGGGGTTCTCGGCGGAGAACTCTCCGATGCTTAAGTCAGAGCGTAGCTACAGAATAGTAACTCTGAAAAAGCATGAATGTGTGTAGTTTTGTCGTCGTCCCATACCTGGGGGGGTAGACCCCTTTATCTAGTGGTAGGAAGAAGAGCCCTCGTAGGATTGAGCCGTAGGCTAGATGTGTTAGGATCACGTTAGGATCTTTGAGGATCACGTCACGATCTTTGATAAGATAATTATCAGTCTCCCAGTTCGACTAGGATTGCCGGGTATTCCCCAATTATTGGGAGTATATTTGAGATATATCATAAGCTCCCCACTTCCTTGGCCAAAATGTTTGGCTGAGGAAGTTTATACCTGGTGTCTTGAGACACACGTTAGATTTGTAAGGGATTCTCCATCCGCTTGCAGGGGTAATAATATTTCTCTACTCCATGTGCTCAGACCTAAGCTCTTGGGAGCTTAAGCCTTGGAACTTTGCCCGAGTAAGATGCTAGAACTCTAGCTCTTGAGAGCTAGATCTTTCGAATGTCGCCTAAGTAGGCTACTCGAAATCATCTTTGGGAAGATGAATCATGGGATCTCAGGATCCATTAGAGGCTGTGCTCCACGTTAGCCTCTCTAGAGAGAGGACACAGAGCTGTGCATACAAGTTGTTGCATGTGCTAAGTGTTCGAATGTCCCCTTGAGGGGTCACCTCTCCTATGGAGGGTGTTTGTTTTGTGCAAGTGTGTGTTCTTTAGCTTGAGCTGACCAAATCATGCTTGCGTTTTACTTTGACGCGAACCCTAATCGTCAGCTAAGGGCTGGCAAAGAAGCCTCGCACTCACGCTCGGCCAAGTTTCGAATTAACAAAATAGGGTAGGGCGACGAACTCCTACTAGGTTTTGCCGTTTCACGGGTTAGAACTATAGCTAAACCGTTCGGATAGAACTTGAGCTTTATCATGTCACCCTTGAGGGTGTTCATCCCTTGAGGGACCGCCCTAGAGGGCTTGTGGAACGTAGAGTTCTGATAAGTGCCCTTGAGGGGGAATGGAGCATGGAGCTCATGTAAATACCCTGGGAGGGTTGACGGAACTTAGAGTTCTCATACGCGCCTTTGAGTGGGAATGTAGAGTAGAGCTCATGTAAATGCCCTGGGGGGATGGACGGAACTTAGAGTTCTCATCATACGTGCCCTTGGGGAAGGATGGAGCGCAAAGTGCTCTGATTCACCAGTTGCATTGGTAGCATGCGCTGGTGTGAATGTTTGGCCGTTGATAGTCGGTCACTGTATGACCGGATATATAATGTCAAGGCGGCATGATACTACAGCAAAAACCCTAAATGCGACTTCAAGTCACAGGGCGTTGTGAATTTGTTCCTTTCTTATGGCGTGGTTTATACATCAAAACCCTTGCAAGAAATAAAAGTACGTGACGGTAAAAATAGCCTTTGAAGCAATAAAGCATATAAAAATGCAACTATGTTTTTAACACATGATTGAGAGCGGTGTTCAACACCGCGGCCCCCTTAGGGTTTTGTCGGTTAGCCGACAGGGGGTGTGCTGCACTGCGTGTCGTAGGTGAGTTTGAAACGTCATTGCAGTCGGAATCCCCGACTTGTGATGTACTTGCGTTAATTGGTGCAACTAGATAATGCTAGACCCAAATTAAACATAGATCTAGGTAATATACGAGCACATAGGAGGAGCAATCCTTATGAGGCTTGCTAGTGCCTAGAATTGTAGTCGTTTAAATTTTAACGACGTGCCAGAAAATACAACATGTGTGCATGCTTTTAAAGAATGCGTAGCATACGCGAATTCATGAGATCGTGTAGGTCTTCTATTCAAATACGTGTTACAAAAAGCTTAACGCTTGAAGGATTTGTGGCATATGTCAAACAAATAAGACCCTGGGGGTCTAAAGCATAAATAGGCCTTTTTGACTGTTAAAAACTTAATACTTTTAAAAGTATGTGACCTAAGGTAAATAAACGAAACCTTTTGGGTCTAGAACATAAATATGCTTTTTGCACAGGTTAAAACCTTAATGCTATTAAAAGGTGTGGCATGTGCGAAATAAAGGAGACCTCGTGGGTCTAAAATACAAATATGCCTTTTTGTGGGGGTAATGTAAAAATTTGGGTCAAATACACGTAGGTACCCTGGAACTACCACAAAGTCTCAATTAAGGGTCCCAAAGTTTAATTTTTACACATAAGGACCTGTAACTCCAAATTTACAATAAGTAAGTACATCCGTCCACTTTCTTAACGATTGAGGCTTTTCCGTCAGGGGCATTTTTGGGTTTCCATATTTGGGTGTTTTTCCTCTTTTCTTTTTTCAATTTTCACTTCTTCTTCCTTAAGAAGAAGAAACCATCGGCGGCAGCAACAGCCACCCCCTCACCCCATGAGGACAAGAAACCACCGATAGTGGCAACAGCCACACTAGTCGACAACAGATCCCAGTGGCGTCGCTACTGAACGGCAAAGTGGAAAGAAAATCGGTAACAAAAAGAGGCGAAGAGACCAAGTCTCAATAACCTGCAACCCCACTAAATTCACCCCAAATCACCACGGCTTTACCCGCCGCATCATCATAGCACTACCATCACCACCTTGACCACAACTTCGTCAGATGTAACAAAGACACACAACATATGAGATTTGCTTCCCTCGAGGACACATGCACTGTAGCCGCAACCTAGACTAGGAGTAGGTGAGAGACGCCGGCGACGGCGCCATGGCCGAGCTGGCTCAGCCGGAGGCCTACGCGCTGAGGACGATACAGGTATAGCCTACGTACCGAGGACGATACAGATCTTCGTTCAGATCATAAGAGGCATGTTGTTGATGGCTCAAGTCCTCTCAGGAGCAGATCTGTCGTCAACTTCCACTAGGGCCACACCACTGTCACAATCGACAGCAACCACCGGTGGTGACTGGTGCCACCAACCGATCTATCACAAAGGACCCACGACGGCGGGTAAGGAACCAGATCCACACCACCACGCTTACCGTCACAGAACAACAAAAAGAAAAGGGTTATTCAAGCCAGCCGCTTCAATTAAACCTTCTTCGATGACCGATCGGCATCAACCATGATCGTCATACCTGTCACCGGCGATCGGCGAGCGGCGACTGGCACCTCAATTTTTCCTTCCCCTCCTCAAAGAGCCAAAACCCTTGTACAAAATCTCCTGCCTCTTGCCAACCGTGTGGTTTTCCCTTGCCTCGCCGCTTGTTGGCTCATCACAGTCTTCCCTTCCCTGGGCTGCATGTTCGAAAAGAAGCCTCTGACTGGAAGAAAATAGGGGGAAGAATAGAGGAGGAAAGAAAGAGAGAGAAATTAAGAAAGGGATTAAATGAGGATGGGGAGGAGAGAGGTGAAATTTTGAAGAAGAAGAAAAAGAAAAAAACACCCAAATATGGAAACCCAAAAATGCCCCTGACAGAAAAGCCTCAATCGTTAAAAAAGTGGACGGATATACTTACTTATTGCAAATTTGGAGTTACAGGCCCTTATGTGTAAAAATTAAACTTTGGGATCCTTAATTGAGACTTTGTGGTAGTTCCAGGGTACCTACGTGTATTTGACCCTAAAAATTTCTAAAAAGAATGAATGCACCTTATTGGGTCTGCTCCACTTTCTCTTTGACCGAGAGAGGAACAGCTTGGTGAGGCGACGGCGCGATGCTCTACGGTGGTGGACCAACGGTGACGATAGAGCGACGGTGAGGCAGTCCCTTAAACGGTGACCATAGCCACCAGCAAATTTGCCATCCCAGATCTTCGCGCATTCGGCCGGTGACAGTGGTACGACATTGAGCTGGCGTGCATTGCGGGCAGTGGATCTAAACATAAAGCAGATCTGGCAATTGGTAGCCATAAGGGTGAGACAGTGATGGTGCCGCCCATCGCGGTGGTGATGGCGTCGCCCTACCGCTCGTCGCGGTGGCGTGCATCTTGAGGAAACGGTGGTAACGAATAGGCTGTGGTGCCAGTGTTTTCCTGCAGGGCTTGCCGTGGTTGCGGACGACAAGATGCCCGCAGTGGGTTGCAACTGACCGGAGCGAGGCGGCAATGGTGCGGTGATGGCGTGGCGCTGGTGGTTTTGAATAGCGATTTGGCCGTCGTTTAGTTGCGACTGACCGGAGCAAGGCCGCGACAGTGAGGTGATGTTGTGGCGAGCGTGCTCCTCCGCGGTGGCTATGCGGCCGATGGTGGTGGAAAGCGTGACGTTGGCGGTGTCTGTGCTATAGACCCGACTTTTCTACTTTTCTCTCTTTTGACCGAAAATGAGGTGGCGCAATAGATAGGTGGTTGCATAGTGGCGTGCTGGCGACGCTACTTGTCTTTGCGGGTTTGGTTATTGTTTCTGATGTGTGGCTGATCCGGCAGCTTAGCGGCGGTGATGGTTGTGTGACTGGTGGCATCGGTTACTTCGCAATGTTCTTCTTCCTACTTTGATTTTTTTTTCTTTTGCCACCGGCGGTGTGGTCTGATTAGGACGGTGAGTGTCGCCGGAGTTGCAGTTGGTGATAGTGGTTGCTTGTTAGCGGCCGACCTGAAGTAAACTCGCGGCGATCGTTGGTCTCCTCTGGGTATGAAGCGATGATGCTTTTCCCATGGCCGTGGTGACGCAGATCTGGAAGCTGGTAGCGGTGAGACAGTGACGCGATGACGGCGATGGTGGTGATGACGATAATAACGCTGTCGATAGTCACGGTGGTGACTGAAGTGTTTGACCGGTGTCGAGTTGTTACCGCTGACCGTGGTGGACGACACGTTTGGGAGTGGCAGCCATTCTTTTGGGGCTGTGGCGGCACAGATCTTGACTGGAGGGCGGTGTAATGGCGCTCGCAATCTGTTACCAATGGTGGTCGTGTGGTGTTGTTCGGCACTGAAGTTAGCTTCCTTGGTAAACAGCAACTGGGCGGTGCTAACGAAGCGACACTGCCTGTTGTGGTGCCTTAGATGTTGATGGAAAGGGGACACCTTTTGCAGCGGTCTTGAGGTAGCAGTTATATGGTGTCGGCGTTGACGATGGTTCGTCGAATTGGCATCAGAGGTCATGGCGGCGCCGTGTCTTCCTCTTCTCTTTTATTTTTCTTTCGGTTATTGTGAAATTGCTCCGACAATGGCTGTTGAAGGACTTAGCACCATTACTATGGCCGGCAAAACAGATCTCGGAGGAAGGCGTTGTTGGCGCGCCGTGGAGGGGTTTGATTTCGGCCCAATGCCACGCAAAGGATGTTGACGAAGAGAGGCGACAGACGATCTGGAGTGAGGCCGCGATGTTGCACTGTTACAGTGTTAATGTCGGCAGGTGCGACAGTCGCCTGGAGGCGTTGCCACTGCCCATCACTGTGTTCGGCGCAGTGAGGCCACGACGGTGCGCCACCGGTGTACAGCGGCGGTGATCTCTCTTCTCTTATATTTTTTTCTTTTTTGTTGAGATGTTGTTTGTGCTCAGGCCACTTGGCAGTGACGACGGTGGTGGACGAGTGTGCATCGGTGGTTTGGTGGCGGACGGTGCGACGTCGGTGGTTTATGCCTATTGCCGCCATGGTTGAACTCCACGGTGGACACCTGATGAGAATCGAGAACCTGCGGTGGTTGGCCGAGGGCCATTTTCCCTTTTTGTGCAATGATCTGGACAGTTGACGGTTGACCGGCGCTGGGTTGTTTGGTTGTCAGCGCTACTCCGGTGGCCTTGTGTCGGCTGTGCAGCTGAATGTGGTGGCTGTGGTTGTGGTGGCGTGAGTCAGATAGTGGTGCCGCTGCGGCTTCCTCGTCTTTTTTTCTTTTTCCTTTTTACAGTTATTGTTCTTCGGCGGCTTCGTGGAGGCCGAGGGTGGTTGCTAGTGCCTGCAACTCCGTTGATGATGACTCTGTCTCTATTGGCCTGGTGTGGCAGTCTGGCCCCCTGCTGGCTTGTTGTCTAAGTTTGTTAGACCGATTGCTGAAAATATTGACGTTGCCGTAGTAAATTCTGTGATGGTGCTGGTGTCGTCGGGAGTTCTTTTATATGGCTGCCGTCGGCAGCTCTGATACATCATCAAAAAATTACGATGTGATGATGCGGGCTCTTAAGGTCAATAGGCTAGGCTGGCGGGTCCCACAGATGGCGCCAAAATGTTGTTGCTAAAAATATGTCCCGCGTACGTTGCGAAACCCGAGCCTGGACCGATGACCTGCAAGACAGAAAATGAGTGACCGCCGGGCTGACAATAAGGGTTTGCGTCAAAGTAAAACACAGGCATGATGTGGTCAGCTCAAGCTAAAGAACACACACTTGCACAAAACAAACACCCTCCACAGGAGAGGTGACCCCTCAAAGGGACATTCAAACACTTAGCACATGCAGCAACTTGCATGCACGGCTATGTGTCCTCTCTCTAGAGAGGCTAACGTGGGGCACAACCTCTAATGGATCCCGAGATCCCATGATTCATCTTCCCAAAGATGATTCCGAGTAGCCTACTTAGGCGACATTCGAAAGACCTAGCTCTCAAGAGCTAGAGTTCTAGCATCCTACTTGGGCAAAGTTCCAAGGCTTAAGCTCCCGAGAGCTTAGATCCGAGCACATAGAGTAGAGAAATATTATTACCCCTACAAGCAGATGGAGAATCCCTTACAAATCTAACGTGTATCTCAATACACCAGGTATAAACTTCCTCAGCCAAACATTTTGGCTAAGGAAGTGGGGGGCTTATGATATATCTCAAATAACTCCCAATAATTGGGGAATACCCAGCAATCCTAGTCGAACTGGGAGATTGATAATTATCTTATCAGAGATCGTGACGTGATCCTCAAGGATCCTAACGCGATCCTAACACATCTAGCCTACGGCCCAGTCCTACTAGGGCTCTTTTTCCTACTACTATTTAAAGGGGTCTACCCCCCCAGGTATGAGGAAAGGATACACATTCATGCTTTTTCAGAGTCATTATCATGTAGCTGCACTCTGACTTAAGCATCGAAGAGTTTTCCGCCGGGAACCCCACCCGGCAGTCACTCGTTTTTTATCTTGCAGGTCATTTGTCCAGGCTCGGGTTCCGCAACGTACGCGGAGCATATTTTTAGCAGCAACACCATCGACCCCCTACGTTGCAAAAATCACACCAGAGCAACTATCAGTGTTTGAATCATCAAACTTTGAATCATCGAATGAAGGTTAAGACTAATCTTAAAACTCATTTACCTTTTCATTTCTTTTACTGCTCACTCTCGGCTTTTTAGAATGTATATACTAAACATTCCCCAAACCCTTTTAAAGTTCAATTTAGAAAGATTTGGTCCAAATTGAGTATAACATGTTAGTCTTAGAAGATTGATGCATAAGACTTGCAAACTCACGATAAAGGTTGGAAGATAAGATTCCTTAAAAACTTACCTTGTGATGTGTGAGAGGCAAATGAGGGCATTTCTCAACCTTCGAGAAAAGTATAAATGGTTACTCAAACATATTTCAATTAATGAACGGAATCAACAACGTAATGCCTGACATATGGTGATTTAAACTGGAACCAAACGCATGGCATGAACAATATCCTTTGAGTAACCTGATCTCTAGAATAGATTCTTATCAGTTGCCTAATACTTCTTTTCATTCTTTTATCTTGTCAACCAAAGGATTTGGAAAAGAATATTTTTTGCCTATAAGAGAAAGTATTAGCTGAAAGGTCAGCATAATCCATTAGCTATAAGAAGAATGTACTTTGTTAGCACAATCCCATTAGACACTTTTTTGCTAATACCAAGCCCATTTATATACACCGTGCCTAAAGATGTGTTTTAATTTTGTACTTCAACACACAGCTTGGTAGCGGTAAAGGTGCAACGGTTTAGTTGAAAAGTAGGGCACATGTATACAATGTGCAAAAATTTTAAATTTAAAGATCTCTTTTCAGTGTGATTCTAATTTTGAAAGTATTATAAAATATTGAGAACAACCCTAGGCAGGAAGAAGAAAACCGCCGTTACTTATGTTTAAAACTATACATACTCCCCTAACATATGACATTATCACCACCTAATTTGAACAATCTTAGGAATATCACCCCACTCTAGAGAACTGTAATTAAAAAAAAAAAAAAGGAAAACTTGTCTATTATAAGACATGGTATTAAGAAATCACTGACCTAAATGTGGAGCACAAAAACTGTGTGCGGTGGAGGAAAAGGAGATTGAGTGAAGCAGTTTTCTCTGCTGAGTAGAAGTCTAGCCATCTGCTTCAGATTGAAGAAGCTCTTCCTTTTGGGTTCCAAAAGAGTGACATATGACTTTTCGTCTTTAAAGAAGGTAAACGGTTGAGAAGGAAGCAGATTAGACAGTTTTGGGCTTTTTAATTTGAATAGTAATAATAGAACGATATTATAAGTCAAAATGTAGTGGATTACAAATGTAGATTAATTGTAACAATAATAATGCACTAATTATTGTCGCTTTGTTTTCCGCTTCTTAATTGCAATAGCAATAATGAGAACACATTAGAAGTCATAATTGTAATAATAATAAGTGAAGTAGAAGTCCAGATTCAAGGTAACCTCTTGGAACATTAATAAGTGAAATAGAAGTTCAGATTTACTGTGACTTCAGAGCTAATCAGACTCGGCTTTTAATATATTGATATATTGATTGATATTGATTCGATTTTAGAGTTTGTAAGCAGGTAATTAGAGAAAGTGGATGAGATGGACTAAACTAAGGCCCAGTTTGACAAAAACAAAATCAGTTTTTTTTTTCAGTTTTGGACATTGGAAAAAAAAAGTGCGTTTGGTAACCATTTTTTTTTCCTTCTCCAATTAAAAAAACCAGTTTTTAAACTAAAGAGTAAAAAAAAAAAACTCCAGAAACTGATTTTTTTTTCACTTTTGGTTTATTTTTTTAGACCACCACCACCACCCTCTCACCGCCGGCAGCCACCTCCGGTCGCTGGCGACCACCGTCGGCGACTGCCGGCAGCCACCGTCGGTCGCTGGCGGCCACCTCCCGGCCACCACCACCGTCGACCACCGCTACGCCCCACCACCGCCACCGCAAACCACCAAAAAAAAAAGTCAAAATAAAAAGGGTTACCAAACATCCAAAAAAAAAAAAGGGTTATCAAACACTCACTTGTTTTTGTAAAAAAAAAAAAATTAAGCTGCTCTTTAAAAATTGAAAACCAAAAAAAAAAGTTTTGTCAAATCAACACTAAATTCAGCAAGTATGTACAGCTTGGTTGTTTTCTCCGCTGGGCAGACTTTACCGTGACAGGACGATGTGCACCACCATTTTCAGGGGTACACATAAAGGTCCTTAAAGGTGAACCATCGATGTCATGGGGTGAAGAAGATTCTTAAATTTGTCCCGGTGATGCCTGATATTTTGTCATTAAATGTGTTGATATATATTATGTCTCACATCGGTTACTCAAAAAAGGTTGCAACTTGGCCCTTAGTATATAAGACATCTTGTCCCACATTGCTTGGAGAAAAAAGATCATTGCTTTTTCCAAGTATAAGTAAGGTGTCTTGTATTGTGTTTAAGGGCAAGAGAGAAGAGTCCTTCTTTGAGTAGGCCAAGAGAGAAGAGTCCTTATTTGAGTAGGCCAAGAGAAGAGTCCTTCTCTGGGTAGGAAAGAGATGATAGTCTTTCTTAGGATAGGCAAAGAAAGAGAGTCATTCTTTGAGTAGGAAAACAGTTGAGAGATACACGTGAGGGAGCGTTGTAAATCTGACTTGTGCAAAGTGGATTTGAGTTCTCTCATATTTCTTGTGTTTTCTTATTTGGTTATTGTGTTCTATACATATCCATATTGCGGGGTGATGATGATGGCGGAGTGGATGTTCCCGTTGGCGTCCAAGGATGGGGCTGACACGCGTAAGGAGATTACAGTGTTACAGCTGGATAAGGGATCGATGCTATGCTATGGTGAGAGGCAGTTAGGGCCGAGGACCTACGCAGTTGATATGCGCACGAAGATAGTCACGACAGAGAAGTTCAAGCATTGCTTGAGTTTGATTCATCTTCTTTCTTGCTGAGCTCAAGGTGGAGTGCATCCCTACCTTTAAAGGGGATGCAAGGTGGAGTACTTGAAGAAGGTACTGAAGACATATTACACTTTTCTCATGGAGTGGTTTGTTAATACAAGCCAAGGTGGAGATTGTTGATATATGTCTTGTATTTATGTCTCACATCGGTTACTCAAAGAAGGTTGCAACTTGGCCCTTAGTATATAAGACATCTTGTCCCACATTGCTTGGAGAGAAAAGATCACTGCTTTCTCCAAGTATAAGTAAAGTGTCTTGTATTGTGTTTAAGGGCAAGAGAGAAGAGTCCTTCTTTGAGTAGGCCAAGAGAGAAGAGTCATTCCTTGAGTAGGCCAAGATAGAAGAGTCATTCTCTGAGTAGGAAAGAGAGGATAGTCTTTCTTAGGGTAGGCAAAGAAAGAAGAGTCCTTCTTTGAATAGGAAAACAGTTGAGAGATACACGTGAGGGAGCGTTGTAAATCTGACTTGTGCAAAGTGGATTTGAGTTCTCTCATATTTCTTGTATTTTCTTATTTGATTATCGTGTTCTATACATATCTATCTAGAGCGATTTCGTAACAAAATCGACTTTGTGCGGTGAAAGGAAACCACCCACGTTCTCCCGTAAAAAATAATTGAGTCGTCACGTTAGGTGTCAGTGTGGGGCAGAGATCGGTCCCAACTTTCAGTAGAATATATATATATGTATATATGGGCAAGTTGATCACAATAATGGCAGAAGTTGATCACAATACAAACGGACAAGTTAGTCAATATCTCAAGAGGATAATAAAAAATCTAAGGAATCTGAAGGCTGATGGCCAAAACTTGTTATTAGCGGTACCAGATGGCCCCCGCCAAAACTTGTTCTTTGAAGCTACACGATTCAACTTCACAAGGATACAACAAACAAAGTACAGCGTTCTTTGAGGCCAATACAAGTTGTAAAGTGTAACCATTTGAGATATCTGAAGGCTGCCTCACTAGCTAGAAGCGAACTGGGAATGGCAGAGATTGCAGTGTCCTTCTTGCTTAACGAGCTAGCAGTCTTCCTCCACGACGAAAAGAGTCTTCTTGGAGGTGTTCGGGAGGAAGCCGACTACATAAGAGCAAAACTAGAACAAATGAGAGCTTTTCTGAGCGTCGCTGATGCAAAGGAAGAGAGGGATCCCCTGCTACAAGTGTGGATTAAACAAGTGCGAGAGGTTGCTTAT
The DNA here is from genome assembly GCA_033065855.1 of Escallonia rubra. Lineage (NCBI taxonomy): Eukaryota > Viridiplantae > Streptophyta > Magnoliopsida > Escalloniales > Escalloniaceae > Escallonia > Escallonia rubra. Next base: position 230,821 of record JAVXUO010000284.1, read on the forward strand.
GACACCGAAGACATCCTTGATGAATTCATTCTCCGCCTGGCTAATAATAATAGCGATGGATTCTTCGGGTCTTTGAATAGGATCACTTGGTGCGTAAAGAAAATAAAAGCTCGCCATCAGATCGCTTCGAAGATTCACAGGATCAGACCAAGAATTGACAATATTTTTCAAGATTATGGTCGTTTTGACCATGGCTCAAGTTCAACCGTCATCAACAACTCATGGCTAGATCGTCGATGGGATGCACTTCTAATAGAAGAGGCTGAGCTTGTGGGCATCGAACAGCCAAAGCGTCAGCTGATTAGCTGGCTTGTCAACGATGATTCTGGGCTCAAAGTGGTGTCGGTGGCAGGAATGGGAGGGTCGGGGAAGACCACACTGGTAAAGAAAGTATACGAAGATACAAAAGTGAAGACGCATTTCCAAAGCCACGTCTGGATCACTGTTTCACAGTCATTTAAGATCGAGGAGCTTCTGAAACACATTATTCAGCAACTCTTTGATGAAGTCAAGCAAGCGGTCCCTCAAGCGGTGGAAACCATGGCTAGCCACAGCATGAAAGAACTCATCAGAGAGTTCCTCCGACAAAGCAGGTATGTGCTTGTTCTAGATGATGTTTGGAGTTCAGATGCATGGATTGCAATGGAAATTGCATTGCCTGATAACAGTCGCGGCAGTCGTGTACTGCTGACAACCCGTGACCTTGATATAGCTTCTGCGTGTTGCTTAAAAACTCGTGGCAAAAAATACACAATGAATGCTTTATCTCCACAGGAGTCCTGGACTCTATTTTGTAGAAAGGTGTTTCAAGGGACTGACTGCCCTCAACCTCTGTATCCACTCTCCAAATGTATTTTAGAGAAATGTGAGGGCTTGCCGCTTGCAATTGTGACGATGGGCGGTTTTTTGGCGACAAAAGACAGGAGAGTTGAAGAGTGGGATATGGTTTGGCGAAGTCTTGGTGACGAGCTTGAAAGTAATGACCAATTCGGGTTTATGAAAAGAATACTCTTTCTCAGTTACTTTGACTTGCCTTCCCATCTTAAAGTTTGTTTGTTGTACTTGAGCGTTTTTCCTGAGGATTATGAGATAGAGAAGATGAGGCTGATACGGTTGTGGATTGCAGAAGGATTTGTGCAAGTGCGAGAAGGAAAGACTTTAGAAGAAGTTGCTGAGAACTACCTCAATAATCTTGTCAATCGAAGTTGGGTCCAAGTGGCAAATACAACTCGTGACGGAAGGCTTGGGACTTGTCGCGTCCATGACATCTTGCGCGAGATGATTCTTTCAAAGTCAAGAGAGCAAAGCATTGGTACCATAATCAGTGGGCACGATGCAAAGTGGCGATGCCTAGCAATCCACAATTACGTGGAAAATATACACAAGAGTGAATCCTATAGTCGATTGCGTTCCTTGCTCATATTTGGGGTTGAAGATCCGTATTTTAAGTCATCCATATCTATGTTATTAAGCAGTCGGCTATTGAAGGTTTTAGATCTGAAAGGTGCTCCGTTAGAGGAAATTCCAAAATTAGTTTTCACGTTAATTCATTTGAGGTATCTAAGTATGAGGAGAACAAATGTGAGGTTGGTTCCCAAATCGATTAGAAAGCTTCAAAACTTGGAGACATTAGATCTAAAGGATACTTACGTGACAGAATTGCCGGCTGAAATTTTGAGACTTCGTAAATTGCGCTATATCTTAGTGTACGGCTACGTCACGAACATTGATGATGGCACTCCAAGTCCACGCGGTTTTAAGGCTCCATATAAGATAGGAGATTTGATCTCCCTACAAAAGCTATGTTGCATAGAGGCGGGTGAGATCACTGGGAGCGGCGGCAGTTGTAACACTGTGACAGAGATAGGGAAGCTGACCCAACTCAGGAAGCTAGGCATTGCCGAGTTAAGACGCAAAGATGGAACGGCTTTCTGCTCCTCCATTGAGAAATTAAGAAACCTCAGATCATTGGCTGTTTATTCTTTCACGGAGGATGAGATTCTTGATCTGCAGTCCCTCTCATCGGCTCCTCAGTTTCTTCGAACCCTAGTACTAGGGGGACGTTTAGAGAAGTTGCCGCAGTGGATACCTTCTCTTCACAGCCTGATCAAAATACAGTTATGGTACAGCCAACTAGGGTATGATCCACTGCAGTCGCTTGAAGCTTTGCCCGATCTTGAAGAAATTGTCCTCTTTCGAGCGTACGAGGGGGAGAGCTTGACATTTAAGGCCGGAGGGTTTCAGAGACTCAAGGAATTTGGGCTTGTTCAATTGAAAGGATTGAGATCGGTGACCGTGGAGGATGGAGCGATGCGTCATCTTAAACAAATACATTTTCAGGGCTGTGAATTGGTGGATGAGTTACCCTCAGGTCTCCGACATCTAACCAACTTGCAATTGCTTAGGCTCATTGACATGCCAGATAAATTGACTACGCCACTACAAGGTCAGGGTAACTCGAATATAGCTCACATCCCCAATGTTTGGATTGGAGTCGTGAAGGAGGGTCGCCGGATTGGACACTTTCTGCAGAAAGAGGAGCTTCACTAGCTGAATGATGCTCAGTAAACAGCAAGGGGATACGAGTGCCCAAAGGACGCAGGCAGCATATATCGGCTTCGTTGCAAGTTCTAAGCATCTTCACACAACCCGCATGGTAGCCAAATTTTTCCTTGTTTCAGTTTCAGACATTAGTTTCTAGATAATTATATATTTAATGGTTTTGTAAATTGTAATTAGTAGTTTTTATTCTTTCTTAGGTGTGTTTAATAACACAACTAAGCACGCAAAACTTAAAAGGTTTTCAATTATTTTCAATTAAGTGCGTTTGATAACATTAAACCTTATATCACTTAAAAAAATTAATTACTACAAAAAATAGACTAAAATTTTAAGTCAGGGTGGACTTGCTTAATGTTAATCACTTAATTTTAAGTGAAATGGTTAAAAGTTATTTAACATGTTTTTATTTAAATATAATAATTACCATTACGATACCGCATCAATTAATTTGCTGGTAACACCGCCTCCACCACAATACAACCACCATCACAACCATTATTTTCTTTTACTATCATCACTACAATTACAATGACCTAGCCACTATCACCACCACTGCCGACACCACCACAAGGATACCGCCATCTCCATCATACCGTCATTGTTGTCACTACGTCAATTTATGTCAAAATCATCTAAAGATTCGCCACACTACAACCAATGCCTTGACCACCTGTCGCCATCTATCGCTTCATCACGATTACCAACACCACGTCTTCACGCACCATTATTGCAACGTTGCCACCTTTTCGCCGCCGTCGTTGCCGCCACCACTACTCCTCCATCGTCACTGCCAGCCACCACGACCACTAACACAAGTTTTGCCCCTTCAAAAAAGTTATTAAGTACATAAACAAATGCATAATTTTGGTAAAATGTATAAACTTGTAAATAAATAATTTTTAGACATCTGCTTTTTGTTTACCAAACATGTTAACTTATTTTTCAGTAAAAATTTAGCCGCTTAAAGTTTTCACCTTTACGAATTCAGTGCTAAACTTTTTCAACACTTAAATTTCAGTTTTATCATACAACCCCAGTGTTCCACATGTTAAAATTTAGGATCCGTAAGAAAAAAATAACGGAAGCAAAACAAAGCGCGTTGTCTTTGTTTTGAAAATGAAAACTACTCAGAAAAAGTTTTCTTTTTTAGGAAATACAGGCACATTAGGGGTGGCTGGGTGGGTTGGATTTGGGTATAAGTTAAACAGATTCGGGTATAAAGAGGCCATTGCTCATTTTACCCATTTATTAATGCGTTAATTGGATCGTCACATTAAATGGGTTGGTTTCAACCATTAATCCAACAGTGACCCATGAATGTTTCTTGGAAAAAATTTGGCTGTTACCCTGGCTAAAGGAATCGTCACTTTATCCCCTATGTAGCGACAATCAATCGTCTCTAAATATTTCTAATGACTTTTATTTAGTGACACTAAAAAGTGCTGCTAATAATTGTCGCTAAAAGTGTTAGAAGAAAAGTCATTAAAAATATTTAGCAACTATTAGTTGTCACTATACATGAAAGTGGAAGAATATTTCTACAACCCGGGTATGAGTCAAAGTTTGTTCTTCTTTTTTTACACAAGGACACAGTACAAATTTTCAACTCCTCCCCTTCTCTTTATACAAGAACACAGCCCCATCGCAACACATACAACCACCATTTTCATGCCACAATTACAATTATACACACAAGTACAACCCTCACTACACTACCAATGATGCCAAACAACCATCATTTGCCACCACTTGACCTATTTATATGCTTAATCCCATATAAACAACCACCACCATAACTCTATTTCGTGAAATCCTTCAAGTAACTTGAAAAGGATAATAAAGGTGCAAGCTGACACAGTCATCAGGAGGACTGATTTAGGACATGGAACTCTGGTTTAGCCATTTAGGATGTAGTGACGGAGATGGCTACTGATCACGAGCGGTGATGGGCAGTCTAATCTTTGGTAATCTTAGATCCAATATTCAGCCTCGCCGAGATAGCGCTTAACGGGATGCGACAATAATGAACCAACAGTGACGGTGACAAACCGCCAGCTACGGTGACGCTGACCAACTGCCACCGCCACAATACCCCTAGCACCACATGCGTCACTATAGCCACCACTGCACCTTAATGAACCGCCAAACAACAGTGGGGTTGAGGAGTGTAGTAAACTCTTGGTCTCACTTGTCTAGAACTTGATAATCATTGTCAAGGCATTGTTTAATGGCCTAGATGAGCATTGAATGGATGCTTATCGTGAAAGGGAAGTCAAACAGTCAAACGGAGGTCAGAGATCCTTGTAGCATCCTTGAATTTCTTCAAGCTTAGAACTCTTGCAAGAGAGGAAAAAGCACCTTAAAGGCAAGCCAATAAAATGTGCTGCCACCACCTGTGAAAGGCAAATGTACATATTTTATTTTATCTTTTATAGGAGTGGCTGTGACTCTTTTACTTGCATTGACATGAAACAATGAATTAGAAAATGTTACTGCAACCCACCCCCTTCTTGTGGGAGTGGCTACGACTCTTTAACTTGCATTGATAGGAGACAATGAATTAGAAAATAAGTATTGCACAACCCCCCCCCCCCCAAAAAAAAAAAAAAAAACCAACCCCTACTTATTGAAACAAAAGTGCATTTCATTATCGCTTTCCTTCATTTTAAGTAAGTTGGCCCATGGTAGAAACGCCTCTGAGAGAGATGATAAGAAAACCAACCTTCTTCGTTAAATCTCTCTCTCTCCTCTTATACGTTTCCATCACTACTGTCGGGGTTCCCAATGTGTGGTGATGTGGTAGTTAGATTGATCTATTAGCTAGGGTTTTCGTGTAAATCTAAGTGGTTTGGTGAGCTAGACGGCTTGCAATCAATCAAGTGGGTTATTCTTTATTTTTCGGTATCGGAGTAAGGTTGGAGTTGCAATGGGGTTAAGCTGTCATTTTTGGGGTGTTGCATGAGTAGGTTGTGGTGGTCTTCTGTTGGGCTTTTAATTCTTCATCACTGGTGTTTGTATATGACGGCCCTGCCTCGGGTTAGAGATGGGTAGGTGAGTCTAGAGTTATGTTTTCTTCTGGGGTTAATATTTTTCTTCCCCCCCCCCCCAGTTGTTCCCCCTTCTCCTTTGCCTTAGAAAGGTTTGATGGATGTGATTTATGCTGGTTTGGTAGTTGTTGGGCCACAAAGGTTTGGTTTTGTTGGTTTCCGATGGTGAGGGGTCTTTCGATTAAAGATTGTCGGGGGACTTCAGATTGCAGAATGCTCCTTATAGTTGTTTGAGTCTCGGCCGGAGGTTATGAGGGATAAGGTTCAGTTTTTTAGATGAAGGTCACTCGGAGATGGTTGATCGCAACTTGGTCAGTGGTTAGTTGTTCTGATATGGTGTTGTTTTGGTCTCGCGTGTGTGTGATGGAGCTCTCTTTCTCTATCTTTCTCTTTGTGTGTGTGTGTGAGAGAGAAAGAGAGAAGGCATCACATACCACCTGCATAGCACCACAAGAAGCCCCGCCATTGAGCCAACTATTGGGATTAAAGCAGTAGTAACAACCACATTTCTAGTGCAGTGCCAAGTGTGAATTAAAGAGATCAACATACCAAAGCTCAAACCAAGATACAAACTAAATTTTTTCAGATTCAGCAGTAATCAAGCACTCAAGAGCAAGATTGAACACAATGATTTTGTGTGGTAAAACCCAGAGGGAAAACCTCCACTATTTCAGTAATGAAATGTTACAATCTTTCTCTCAAGTTTTACACCAAACTTGAGCTATTCCACACTTACAAAGAGTACTATAACATGTTACTTCTTTTGGGTTAGAAAACCCAAATCTCTCCCCACCAAAAACTTCCAATGCAATGTGATGCCAAAGAAAGTGGGTTCGCGTCTATGTGGAGGTGCTACAAAGGATGTCGTCTGAATCAGCTTCCAAGTAGGCAAAGTGGGAGACAGCAAGGATGGAGTAAGGGCTGAGAGCAAGGCTCCCCAGACAGGTCGCGAGGGCTGGCAGCGCCGCGCAGGCAGGGTGACGACGAACAAGGCCGGCGGTCGACAGTCCAAGTCAAGGTCCAAGTCAGGGGTGCAGCGTCAAGGGTCCGATGTCAGAAGTCCAAATGTGTTTCTCTCACTAGAATTCCAGAAATAATAGGTTTTTAGAGAGAGAAAGTGAAAATGTCAAATGAGATAGAAGTCCCTGAATGAGTTCTAAAGCCCACTATTTATAGGCAAAAATGTGAATGTGTCATCAGTCGACAAGTGTCGTCCCCTGGGAGTGACACGTCACCAGGGGTTCCAAAGTACCGATTCTCCGTTGGACTGTCGGTCCCCGAGTTTGTGCTGCCCTTGCAGCATCTCTCTGTCTGTCTGAGGAGACTGACCACACTGCGGTAGCATGATCAGAGTTACCCGTTGCCCCAGTCACCGGTCCAAGCCCTTACTGAATCCCACAAGATGCGTCAAGATACGCGCAAAGAACTTGACAGCGGCGAGGGTTGCCCCTGTAGCCAACTGCCAGGCGGACTAGGCGCGATGCCCTCCAAGGACCTACTCTCGTCCCGGAGTGACCCGGGGGTCATTTCCCTGGTGTCGACGATCAATGATAGTATGAGTGGACATGCTCGCAGCTCAGTGCTCAGAGTCCGCAGCGAGGGGTCCTCATGTCGGAGCCCCCCGTGATTGTGACGGCGATGGCTTTAAGGTTGTGAGCCCATCCCGTAGCGGTGATGACTTTAACGTTGTGAGTCCATCCCGCTGCGAGGGGTCCTCGTGCCAGAGCCCCCCGTGATTATGACGGCGATGGCTTTAAGGTTGTGAGCTCATCCCGTGGCGGCGATGACTTTAAGGTTGTGAGTTCATCCTGCTGCGAGGGGTCCTCGTGCCGGAGCCCCCCGTGATTGTGACGGCGATGGCATTAAGATTGTGAGCCCATCCTATGGCGGCGATGACTTTAAGGTTATGAGTACATCCCGCTGCGAGGGGTCCTCATGCCGGAGCCCCCCATGATTGTGACGGCGATGGCATTAAGGTTGTGAGCCTATCCCGTGACGGCGATGACTTTAAGGTTGTGAGTCCATCCCGCTGCGAGGGGTCCTCGTGCCGGAGCCCCCGGGAAACATGTAACATGACTGTGGCGCGTGGGCACAGCGAATACCGTCGCGAGACAATACATGGTGCCAGGGCACATTATGAAAGTGGCCCGGCGCATGGGCGCGACGACGAGTGTTAAAGAGCATGTAGTTGATAGTTGTCGCGGAGACGGTACCCAGATGATAATGCACGGCCGCGAGTGACGGTTGTTGTGACGACGACACGAAGACGACAATGAACGTCATGCAACCACTAGTGGTGAGTGAGCACTGTAGAGTACGTTGAGTGAGATGCCAGAGGGGTCAACAGTCTCCCCCCCAAAGACAAGGGTGGTCGACCCCTCCTTAAAGAGGGTGGCCGACCCTCCTTTAAAGAGGGTGGCCGACCCCCTCTTTTAAGGGGGTGGCCGACCCCAAGCTAGGAGCAACTCAAAATCACCATGCAATCGTTCAAACACGTGCGGCCGGTGTGAGTTGCAACACGTGCAAAGTATGATAGATTGATGTATGATATAACAGCAATTTTAGGAGATCGAGGGTACTGGCCTTAGATGCATCGATGAGTGCAGTATGAATCTTCTTCATGGTATTTTAGTGTTCGCTTATTAGAGTAATGATGATGTCCCATTTGCTATTGTCATTGGCATTTTATGATGTGACAGTGATATAAGTAGGAGCTGATTCGTAACTATAATATTGTTGCGTAGTTCTTTCCATGCGTCAATTTTTACTTCCAATGTTTATATATCGTTTTCCATGCTGTCCCATTTATTTCCAATGTCTATATATCTTTGCTTATTGTCCAATTGGCAAATTTCCTTGTTATTGAAGCACTGCTTCATCAAATATTTTTTTTCACTGTGCTTGCAGGCGTCTTCCAGCAATATCTGGTTCACCAAGTCCAGAAGATAAGATTGCAGGTTGCTAGAAGAGAACTTTTGTGAGAGCTGTTCTTTATTGACTCGGTTAGTTTTATCTGCATTGCATTTTCTTTCTCTAACATATTGGTAGAGTTTGAATTATTTTATCTTTGATTACGACATATTACCATTTGTTTGCCCGATGATCATATTATCATCAGTTTACAGAACCTTTGAGGTCCCCTTATCTATGACTTTGTCTCACTCATGCAATAGATCTAACGTGTTCATATTACTGTGCCAAGAAACACATATTCCTAGCCTTCTCATGTATAGATGTTTCTATCTCTAATACCACAGTTCTCTTTAACTATGCAGGGTCAATTAGGAAGCTTTAACGTGTTTTGCCCTTGATATTATCTATCTCCACAAGTATGGTTCATTCCCAGGAACTGCTGCAGTGCTACTTGTCATGGTTTGGAAACCACATATTTGTATTATTTCCGTCCCTGAGTTACTCTGGTAAATGCTTCTAAGGACCCAAATTATGAGCATTTAGGTGTTCGATTTTTTGTGTTACATGGAACTCTAAACTCGCTGCATTTCTTTGGTTCTTTGGCACGCGATCGAGGCTTTCAATTTGTTAGCACTCTAAAATTAGTAGCTATAAACAATTATGGCGCGGTATTACGTATATCTTTGATTGGGTTCATGTTGTGGTTTTGAGGTGTTGAATTTCTGCATTATTGGCTGCATCACAGTCTTCATGATATTGTTAGAAAGTATCATCGACATGATATTGTCTAGGTATGGTTGGTTTTGCCCTTGATATTATCTCAAGCTCGTTGTTTTGCACCAATTGAGTAATAAGTGATTGGGATGTCACATTTTGTAGGATGGTTGTGATGGCGAGGAGCAAGAAGCAAACAATGCTACCGAAGACGAGTTCCCTTGAATTGTTTGTGGTTCGCAATTGAGTGTGGTGGATGTATATACTTCATGAGTGTTACGTTATTTCGTGGACATTAAAATATGTTAGGGCTGAGCAAGAAAATGTTTTAAGAATCTTCGTTAGGATGATTATGACACACCTTTATGATGGCTATTGTAATTATTAGTCAGATTGATGTCTTTCTAAGGTGTTTAAGAATTACGATATTACTTTGGTTTAATGAAGTTTATAATGTGCACTATTGTCGGTACTACTTATAATTACAGGTTATTCACACATAAAGATGCAATAATTAATGAGAATAAAAAAAGGAAGTAGAACATGTGTCCACGAGAAGTACCAACGGTATAAAATGTGGGGAAAAAAAGCAATAGAACTTGTGCCTATTCCAACGGTATGAACCGTGGGCAAAGAGGAGAAAACCCGAAGGTATATCCGTCGCCAAAAGTCTTAAAAACTGTAGGCAAAGAAAAGAAAAGCTGACAGTATATCTGTCGTCAAAAGTCTTAAATACAGTAGGCATAGAGGGAGAAAGACCTACGGTGTATCTGTAGGCAAAAGTCTTAATAAACGTTGGCGTATGGGACTTGTACCAAACTCAGCATATTTATGTTCCTACGAAACGGCCGTTAGCTTATGTGTTTACTTTCGCAGACATATGTCTATGCCATCGAAAGAAGCACCAACAGTATACTACCGTAGGCATAGGCTATGCCCACGGTAGTTTCTACTTATGCTAACTATTTAGTACCGTAGGCATAAACCGTTTCTCTTGTAGTGGCGGGACAGGGGATTGAATCAGTTTTGAATGAATGCGTTGAAAGCTTTTAACATTCATTCAAAATTGTTTCAACCAACGTTAAATCAGTTTTCGACCGTTTTAACCTTGGATTTGTATTGAATTGGTTTTGGGACATGTTTTGGATAGGTTTTTGGAATTATTATTATTATTATTATTTTGTGGCAAAACCCAGGTTTAGCGACCGCACATTGCGGTCGCTAAACAGAATAAATGCGGTCACTAATCTAATATTTCAAAATTAAAAAAAATTAATTAACGACCGCGCCTTGCGGTCGCTAAAGTATAAAAAGCAATCGCTAAATAAAATAAATAAAAAAATAAAAAAACATTTAGCGACCGCGCCCTGTGGTCGCTAAATATTTAGCGACTGTAGGGTGCGGTCGCTAAATGTAAAGAAATCGGTCGCTAAATAAAATATTATTTAAACTAAAAAATATTTAGCGACCGCAAAAATTGGTCGCTAAATATAGTCAACGCGGTCGCTAAATTTAGCGACCTATTAGGAAATGCGGTCGCTAAAATTTAATGACCTGACTTATAGCGACCGCAATTGCCCCTTTAGCGACCGCCCTCGCTAAAGGGGCAGTTTCTTGTTGTGGATGACGCATAGAAAATGAATCAGATCTCTTGCTCCCACTACTACTGTAGTGAGAGAGCCATGGACCGGATAAGAGAGCTATTTATAAAATTGCATCGGCTTACGCCAAACTTAACACTCACGGATGGGGGATCTCCCAAAAGGCATATCCAAAGGATTTGAAAGTTGGAGTATGCCTCTCTACGAGTCTTGATGATCCATTATCCCAAGTTGCGAGAGAAACTTTAGAAAGACGTCCATTATCCCTGATACTTGCATCCAACTTAACTATCGATTTATCTAAATCTCATTAAACAATGCAGAAAATATTAGACCCTTTTGGATTGCACGTGTTCTTTGTAGATTATTGATCTCTTAAAGGCAGACGTCTAAAAAGACATTACTTTGCCTAGTCCCTAGCAAGTTATTTGGAGAGGTGCGGTTGTTTACAATGTTTTTGTGCTTAGTTCTAGAGATTCCATTCTGGCATGTGGCTTCTGGCTATAGTCAATTCAGAAGATTTTCTTTTTGGATCAAATACGGGAACTTGCCTTTATAGCTAGTTTACTTGTAACTTCGTCTAATGTTGGTTTGTATTGATCGGAGCATATTCTTTCCAGTATTTTCACACATTTTCCTGGTTTTTTTGCACCTTCACCAAATATGTCCCTCAATTTTCGAATCTGCCCTTTTGCCCATAAATGGCAGACTTCACCGTGGCAGGACGATGTGCAACACCATTTTTAGGGCTGCACATAAAGCTTCTTAAAGGTGCACCGTCATTGTCATGGGGTGAAGAAGATTCTTAAATGTATCCTAGTAATGCCATCATTCTGGCTGCTATTTTGTCGTTAAAAATGGACTATGTGCAGTGAAAGGATCTTTTTTTTTTTTTTGGGCTACAAATAGGTTAGCCTGTAAGATTTTAATCCAATCAGTAAAGAGTATTGCGCCATGTGAACCTATAAGGCCGTTACATACATCTGAACTCCCGATTTTCGCACCTACGTCGGGGCCAAAGCGCACAATAACGGGTGTGCGGATTTCGCACCTATATCGGAGCCAAAGCGCACAATGACGGGTGTGTAGAGCGCATGCTGAGCGAGAACGTAAGTTTGCCTCCAACAAGTACGGTGGGCAGAATTTGAATCCAGGTAAAAAAACCTAGATTTGCATATGGGGACCGTTGAATCAACCCTAATTGGCGAGCAGTACGTGAAAGGATACCAACGACTTTCTCCCGTAGAAAAAAAATTGAGTATCCGCATCAGCCGTGAGTGTTAGGCGGAGATTCAGTGGCATTTTCCAAAGTCTTAAAGGAACCAGCCGGCTGATCTATATAATCTCTATATAATAAGCGAAGCAAAAGATGCAACGTTAGCTTCTTTGCGCGACACATAATCACATTTTTAAACTGTCACGTCATCAAAATTTTACACATAATTACATTTTTAAACTGACACGTCATCAAAAATTTTAACCACATATCAGAAAACGACACATCATTCCTCACGTTAAGCGGTAACGTCCGAATGGGAATACTATTCTCTCAATAGTATTCCCTCACGTCAAGTCCTCTGTTTTCCGGTCTATATCTCCCTCCCTTTCCTCTGTTTTTCCGTCTCTATCTCCCTCCCTTTCTTCTGCTCAAGAACCACTCGGCATCTCAATAGTATTCCCTCACGTTAAGTCCTCTGTTTTCCAGTCTATATCTCCTCCCTTTCCTCTGTTTTTCTGTCCCTATCTTCCTCCCTTTCTTCTGCTCAAGAACCACTCTGCAAGTACTCCCTTTCTTCTGCTCCAGACCTACTCCCTGTTTTTCTGTTTCTAATACTCTCTTTTTCTGTCTCTACCAATTCCTAATACTTTGTTTTGTTGTATCTCCCTATTCCTTCCACTAATACTCTGTTTGCTCCCTCTATATCTCCCTCTCTTTCTTTTGCTCCAGGTTGACTATCTTTCCTTCCTTCCACTTTCTAACACTCCGTTTTGCTTCATCTATGTCTCTCCCTCTGTTTTTCTCCAGAATGACTATCGTTCCTCAATGTTGTTGACTCATCAGATGGCTATCAGGTGCACTTCGTCTTCAGGTTCTTTTTGCAGCTTCATTTTTTGCTTGGTTTAGTTATCATAATTTGTGCCAGTTTCCTATGACTACAACATTGATGTAGATTCAGATTTTGCTTGGTTTAATTATCATAATTTGTTTTTTATGTGGTAAGATATTCATGAACATTAAATGTTTGTGAATATGTGCCAGTTTCCAATGACTACTACACCTATAAACACATTTTTGGGGAGTAAAGGGTTAAAAATATTGGGGATCAGTGGGTGCGTGAGAGGTGTGTGTGTGTGTGTGGTTGTGTGTGTGTTTATTTGAGGGCAGTGCTGCAACGGCAGCCGTGGAACTGGGTGTGAGAAGACTGTGTGCATATGTGGGTTTGCACAGAGAGAGAGAGAGAGAGAGTGGGGGTGCAGCTATATTGCTGTGTGCGTGGGATTGGTGTGTGTTCAAGAGAAGAAGTGCAGGTGTGTGTGTGTGTGTGTGTGTTTCATTGTGCGGGCTGTGAGGTGCATGAAATCGTATGTGCTATGGGTGTGAGTGTGTACAGGTGTGTGGTGTGTGAGTGAATGCGTGTGTATAGTGGGTAAATGTAAGTATAAACCACTGTGTATGTAGATAAGGTGAATGGAGATTGTCCTAGGTGCGTGAGTTTATGTGTGCTATGTGTGTGTAAATTGTGTGTGTGTGTGTGTGTGTAAACTGCCATGGGGGTGAATGTGAGTTTCCACATTTTCTTCGAGTTCCAGATTATAGCACTTTGCTCTGCTCTGTTTAGCATATGGAGTACTCTGTTAACCTCCTCTCTATGTTGTCTTTCAAGTTTCAACTGAATGAATTTATTCTTATAGATATAAAAACAAGAAAACAATGTTTATCTTAGATGTTTTGGGTTTAGGTGTTGGAAGTTACAGCAGTTGGGTAATTTTTCTTCTTCTGCAATTTACAAACCAAGCCTTATTCCATTAGTTGATTCATGTAAGCCTAATTCATTATAAGAGCTGCTTTCTGGCACCATTAATCTTCCTATTTTCAATCTCCCATTTGTCGCCAAGGGTACGGTGATGAAAGCAGTTTTTCCTTTTACCAACCACATGAAGCAAAAATGGTGAACCCAATTCAACACTGTGTCATCTCAAACTAATGGTATCGGCAGAGGTAGCTCTAGCCCATGAATGAATGGATAGAGTTGATGGATCCCTAAGTGACCTCACCCTCCTAAGAGCTACCAGTGTTTTAGAGAGGGGAATATCAACCGAATGTTGCCGCTCATCCATCATCTTGAGTGTAGATCACTGATACACTAATCCATGTTAGAACCCATATGTGCTGTCAACCTGAAGCTGCATACAGTGAACAAGATCACCAAAAGCAGCTATGAAAAAGCCAAACCAAGGTTGAGAGACTCTTTTATCACAACTCCCAAAATCAAGATTAATTTTGGTAGTTTTCCTTAAACATTGAAAAACTATCCAGGACATTGTCCTTCTAAATTTTAGAACCCATACGTAGCTTCAGTTTTTGCTTGGTTTAATTATCATAATTTGTTTTTTATGTGGTAAGATATTCATGAACATTAAATGTTTGTGAATATGTGCCAATTTCCTATGACTACAAAACTGATGTCGTCTTAATTTAATTTGTGATCGACTTTTAATCTAGATGATTATTCCAATGGTATTTTTATTAAGTCATGTTAGCAAAACTTTAATAAGTTAAATTTTGAAGTTGCTTTCTTTGGGTTTTTGTGTGTTTTTTACGTGGTAAGATATTATTGCAGAAAAAGACATGGATATTTGTAGAAATCAGAATGCTCAAAAGAGGGGAAGAGAAGAACCAAAGTTTGTTAAAGATGATGTTAGAAATTCAGCAAAAAAGAGGCGTGTCCAGCTGGATGGAAAGAGGGCATTAGAGCATAGAGTTAGTCCTACTAACAACCACCCAAAAAGGTTGCATGCAAAGGATGTTCGTCGATTAGTTCGAGCAAAAGCCTCTTTGCGTAAACGAAGCTTCTTGTGTCAACGATCGAAGAGTAGTTGACGTTGCTCGAGGTACTAATTATTGGTTTTATAATGCTTTGCTAGAGTTACAATCTTGATGGTTGACTTTTGCATCTAGACAACACACACTGTACACAGTTCTAAATAATATCTAATTTTTCTTCTTGATTAGGAGTTGTCATAGTTTTTGAACTGCTATGGCTGACATACAACTTTTTTTCTTTAATGTAATGCAACGACACCAGCTAGCATTGAATCCAACGCCCCCCTCATTGGCTGCTAGAGAAAAGTGGAGGGAAGCTCGTGCTCATAGGCTTGATATTCTTAGGCGCAATCGGCAGAAAGGTATAATTACCTTTTATAAGTTAATGTAGAAATTTGTAATTCATGTTAAAGCTTGATTCAATCTGGAAAAAGCTTTCGATGATGGAAGATATGCAGTGCATTAAAACCATGATTTTTCTGGAATTAAACAAAACAAGTGGCATGATTGTTTTTTCTTCTTGATTAGGAGTCGTGTACGAGTACTTTTTGCAGCATTGACTCACAAGTATAAATTGTCATCTTGATTTCCAGTCATGTATTCACCTAAGTTCCACAAGTGCAACGAAGATTTATGCCAACCTCAACGTAACGGAGGCCAACGACCTCAGAGAAAGGATGCATAATGCAGTAGGCCAGAACGTTGAGATTGAAATGCTACCAACCCCAACAAAACCAACCATAGAAGAAATAAAGCTCGCCAACAGATTGACTATCGACCAAATCCTCAATATGAAGTTTGAAGATGGACAAAAGGTACTTCAATCTCGCATGACTCTCAATACTCCTTTGCACACCTTACGTTTTACGTAGTCTATACATTATTATGTTGATGCTTTACCGTCATTTGTGTAGGAGATACTTTGTACCTGTAATGCCATGATACTACAATTCCAAGATGTAAACGGCTGGTATTACTCAGTATGCCAATGCAGTAAAAAACTAAAGCCCTTTCAAGATACATTGTACTGTGAAAAATGCAAAAAAGTAGCCAAGATACCAGTTCAAAGGTAACATATTTTGCATTTGGCACTCAAGGAAAAAATGGACAACTGTCAAAAGTTCTTTTACATTCAATCAAGGAGAACTGTTAATGTTGCAAGAAAATTATGCACAGGTATAGACTGCAGGTGCAAGTAAAGGATGTTACAAGGACTAAAACATTCGTAATTTTCAACCGAGAAGCAGAAAGGATGCTACAAATGCCAGCACAACAACTCGTTGATGAACAAAAAGAAGTAAATTATGATCACAGTCCATTGATGTTATTATGACATATCTCTATGACATCAGCAAAATAAACCACCCTATACTACAAGATTAATGAGTACCTAAAACTACACACTATTTCAGGAACAAAATCTGCAAGAAATTCCAAGAGTTGTGAAGAACATTTTTGGTAGGACCTTCGTCTTCCAAGTCAAGATCACGCAATTCAACATCGATAAGGGATATGAACACTACACTGTCAACCGAATCTTCGAAGATATAGATATTGCTGAGGAAAATGCCCGTTTGGTTACAGCTATGCAGGTATGGAAAATCTCCAATTAGCTCGAGAAAACTCTGTCAAATAGAATTCCAAACTAAGTTCAGTCCATCAATTAGATGCTTATGGATATATTTGAGGATTACTTGACGAAATTCTATTTCCAATCCAAGCAAGGGAAACACAAACATTGCTCTTCATGTCTCAAACATTTGACTGTGAGCGTTGTTGACTGCAATGTTATTGTTTGTGAGTCCCATGATGGGGAATGACTTTCTAAGATTTTGGCTTTACAAGGCTATGTCTAAGATCTTAATACATAGCACTGAAATCGTACCTTTATTATTTGCAGGTGTCCAAGAATTCTGATGCAAAAGATGACACCCAAAAGGTTCAGAATTATGATACAACTACCAAAAGAAAGCGCATAAAAAATAACAGTGAAGCTGGCCATAATGCAACCCAGCCTAATGATGACACATCACAATTAGACCAACCTAATGACGACACATCACAATTAGAAGACTCTGAGGATGAAGAACGTGAGCATGTTCCGATAGTCAAACAACAAGCTAAAGTTCCAGAAAGAAGAGAATCAAGAAGGGCAAGGAAGAAAAAGATAATTATGGACGACTAGACATACGCAATCTACGAACTTTCACTTTTCTTTTATGCGAAAAATAAGCAGCAATTGCATAGACTGAGATTACTCTATATACTTTTGCCGTTTGGTGAGATTATATCTCTGCAATCTTCTTAAACTCCTACCTTATGCCAAGAAGTAGAACTTTGCTGGATGCTTAGTCCTTTCACTTTGCTTGCATTAATTTTACAGTCGAATCCGTGATTTAATCACTGCAGTCTCATCAAATTGCTATGCGAAGCCACTGACGAACAAAAAGAGGTAAATTCTGATGAAACATCGATCTCTTGAAAATAAGAGTACCATCTTTCCCGCCAAGGACTCTCTTTCAGTGCAGAGGGAATAACGAAATTATTCGCATATGGTGGCGTAAAATCAATTTAGTAGCTAGACATAGTGATTTGGTTAGCCATTTTCAGGGAATTTTAACTTTCAACTCAATGATTTCCTTTTCCTTTCTTTGTAAAACAAAGTTAACTCGCACAATATACAATTTTAGGCTCAATAATCTGAAAGAGGAGTTGGTTTTTTTAAACATCTGAAAAAAGACCGGATAAAACAGACGCGGTGTTTTGCGATGTTATTCGTAAGCATAACAATCCTATTGTTGTTGAGGCATGGTTAAAGAGACATTGTACTTTTAAGGAAGAAGAATAGACTGGACCTTCCATTACATTTTACGATTTGGATTTAATGATGTATTGATGCAAAAATTGCAACCGGAAGCTATTGTCAACTTTTATCAAAGACCATGTAACTAAGATAGAGTTGATCCACTTTGAAGGAAGATTACAGATAGGAGTCCTTAATGGAGCAGCACACAAAATCGAATAGGATGAGAATTTATTACATCAAAATACTACACTATTTGAAACAAGCAAGCAAGTAATTTACATAACCAGATAGGATTACAATTGCATGTACTTACATCAGAATCCTACACAATTTCAACAAGAAAACACATAAACCGCATTATAAATACGGCATTCAAATCCTCTCAAAACACAAGAATTTATAGTATTCGTAACCTTTCATGGGCGATGAACAGCTTCTCCCAAATCTCCAATCAACAAGGTTTGTCAACTATAAATTTGCCTAATTATATAAGTCGCATTATTTTAATACGGTACAAACGCCATAACAATTGTACTTTTTCATGAACCTGAAACCTGGACACAAAGTTGGACGTACAACAAGTTTGCTCCTACGAGAGATGTACCACCAACGATAACACACAACATACACCGAATTAGTAAGGTAAGAGTTCAATATTTTAAACGCATGGATGCACATTTGTTCCTCTGTTTTTCTGTCTCTATCTCCCTCCCAAGAACCACTCGGCAAATACTCCTTTTCTTCTGCACCAGAAGCACTCCCTGTTTTTTTGTCTCTAATACTCTGTTTTCTGTCTCTCCCTATTTCTAATACTTTGTTTTGATGTCTCTCCCTAATCCTTCTGTGACCAAAATTATAAATGACGTCAATAGCTAACACCATGAACAGTACAAATTAACGCACCTAGAACTAG